>JAYJMJ010283129.1:0-11478 GCA_036873875.1 Laminaria ephemera
ACCAGGTCTGCAGGTCAATGGGGGGTTTGGAGTAACAGTAAGAATGCATGTCCGTAGTTGAAGAAGCGCATGTTTATATTCTAAACAAGGAGTCTTGGAAATCCAACGCGTTGTGAGAGCTTGGTATAGCCAAGACTAGATCGGGACTGGTTGGACAGAAATCATGTATTTGATGGAAAATTGGGGAGGCAGATAACTCATTTTGGACTTTTGAAACTGAGGTTTTCCTGTTAATTTCATTGTCTAGTCTGACGCTATTATGTTTTGGATTTGAGCATTTGAAATTTGCGACGGGTGTTTGGCGTGTACCCAGCCGGGAGCAGATGTCTGATTCTATAGTGAGTTTTGGGACTACCGTGCTGGTACACTCGTTTCAAACCTGTTTCACCAGTTGATGTCCGTTTGATTACAGAAGTTCAACTCCTCTAGTTACGGCAACTGAGTGCTGATTACAGGTTTGATGTTGGAGTTTTCGAATTTTGGATTTTGGATTTCGGATTTCGGATTTTGGACTTTGGATTTTGGTTCTGGGACTTTAGATTTTGGAGTTTGTATTTTGAATCTTAGGTTTTGGAGATTGATTCTTGATGCTGTCCCTGGATTGTGATTCTTGGTTTCTGAAGTGACTTTCAGGGACTATGGTACTGCAATCTTTCTGCCTGTCACAACAATTGCAGGGAGAATATTGATAGACTGTATTTTTCAATGACTCATGACGCGTGCCACGATAGAGGTAGCACTTTTTGACTGAAACGGTTTCTGAATGACAGGGATCCTTAACCCAAAATCGTCGGAATTTCACTATATGCTTAACACCAATTTTCGTTCTATAACTAGGCCATGGGATCGTTCATCGGCTAGCACTTTTACTTTCCCCCAAATCAGTTTTTGGGAGAGGTATGGAGCTCCTCAGGTGAGGAGCCTCAGAACAAAAATGGTGTACCTCTACCGTAGCATGCGTCTCGTTTTACCTTGAGGAAATGATAAGATGGTGTCATGCCGTACCAATTACAAAGCAGGGGGACTGTTGATTGTGCATTAATGCGTGGTACGAATATGACAATGGTTGACGGTAATAGGGAGTGCCAATGGTAGTTTGGGATTATGGTAGTGGGAAATACACGGCGGAGCATCCCGGAGTTGGCGGAATTATCTTCTGTCCATTTTTCCGCTTCCTCTCTCCTCGAGGCACTCTACGCTGTGCTCGGGAGGCTTAATTATATATACACGTTTATCTATCTATCCCTCGGGACTTCCACTAACCCAGCTTCAGTCCAAGTAGCAGGTAAACCTATGGATCCTCCTTGACCACCAGGAAACAGAACCCTTTAAGGGCTGACTGCACTCCCGTTCTGGGGAAAAAACATCTGGAAATAGACGAAAATTTGTGTTTCCGTACAGTGATACAGCGGGCTTCAGTCCTCAGATCCTGAAGGGAGCTACAGTAGGTCTCTCACATCTATCTGCGACTTTCTCACCTGCTGGTTTGAGTTCGTGCAGAGTTGCTCGTGCAGGGAGTGTGAAGATCTTCTGAGTAAGTGCGTCGGTGGATCGTAGCACACAGAAGTCGCAAACAGTCCAAGCGGATGATCAATAAGGCAACAAACGCGACAACGAGCACGGCAGGCACCGCAGTGTCCAAGTGGGGCTGGTAGACGGAATCACAGATCACGTTGCATAAATTCTTTCTTTCTCGGTGGGTAGCATCCATAACACTGGGTGGTTTCTCAGTCCTCGTTACAGTACTGAATTTCTACAAGAATCCGAAGGCTTTCCTGCACCGGGGAGATCCTCCCTGCCCCTGTCCAATGAAGCCGAACGAGCTTAAAAAGCTTGCCCCCTGCTCACACCTACAGAACCTCCGCATGCCACTGCTCAGCACAGTCGCCGCGCGTCGTATTACTTCCTAGCGCTGCCGCGCTGCAACACCCCTCCTGCCCGACGCATAACTATCGTCGGTAAAACGTATCCCGGTCACGGCTCGGCAACAGCGCGTGCTTTCCATCGCACCAACCCTCCGTTCTTCCTCGGCTCCCCGTCGCTGCAGCACCCCTCCATCCAACGCATGTAAGCATTGGTGCCAAGTGGGCCTTCGGCGATTAACCGATCCTCCGTTCCTACCTTCCGCCTGTTGTTGGCGGAAGTCATCCCTGCTTGCGGCGTTCCGATGTTCCTCGGCTCCTCGAGTTACTTCGATGCGACTAAGCTCCTCCCAGTCTCCGTCGGGGTACCGCACCCACCAGTTCGGCGCTTGGAAATTGTAGACCCTTCTCATCGCCACTTGGTTAACCCCATCAGATCCCGTGAACGACGGACCGATGTGTGTGCCTGTCGGAGAACTCTGCAGCGCTCTTGTTCGCAGTTCCTGGTCGCGGTCCTCCTTCGACGGTAGCTCCTGCGGCCGGGGGCGGTAGTTCCTTTTCTTGTACGCCTCCTACAGGGCATGGAAGACATCGAGCTGTAGCGAGGTGAAGCTGTCCCGTACCTCCTCTTCGGGTAGTCACTCGGACTATGTCCCACTTTGGTATAGCCCTCGGTACTGCCACTCCCACCCGTCCCCGTGCTCACAACGGTTTGCTGGTCCGTCAGAGTGTAGAGCGGCACCGCTACCGTCGAGGTGTTCGCCAACCCCAAGTCCGCGCCCCAAGCCAGATGCGAGAACTCGTCTTTGAAAGCATCGCGCAGATACTCCGGCCTCAAGAGAAATGGATTGATGTTGGCTACCGAAATCGTCCTCCTCCTGATACGGCGGCCGCTCATTGTCGCCTGGTAGCTGATACCCGGCTGTTCAATGGCTGCCACTTGCCACGGCCCCGTCCAGTGTTCGTGCGCTAGCTTGGCGTGAGTGCCCACTCGCGCCATCTTACTATCTGCCTCCTTTACCAACACTAGGTCTCGCACTTGTGCACGCTCGCCCGAGAGTGCCGCATAATAGCTGCGTTGTGGGGTACGCGCCGCTTGTTCTTGTCCTCCTGCCGCTTCTTCAAGATTACCCACAGTTCCAGTAACGTCTGGTGATTTTCCGCCATGAAATTTTCCAGCCCAGTGCAAAAGCTGTCGCCATTCAGTGCAGGAGTAATTGCGTCCAGGTTTGTGCGCGCGTCGCGGCCAAACACGATCCTAAATGGTGCCCCCCCCGTGGGAAGGCACGGGTCCGGCGTGGTCCTTTGAATCAAGCAGGCCGCCCTTACGTACTCGTCCTACCTCGCCGGCCAAGATTTGCATAGCTCAGCTAACACCTCCTGGAGCCACCGACCCATTCTCTCTATTTCGCCTGGACTGCGGGGGTGGTCAGCGGGGTCATGGTCCAGTTCTACCTTCAGCTACTGGCCCAGGTTGGCGACTACCTTGGCAGTGAACTCCCCCCCTGCATCGCTCCAAATCGACAGCGGCACGCCGAACGTGAGCAACAGCCCCAGGAGAATCCTCGCCACGTCCACAGAACTCTTGGACTCTAACGGGCACGCAAACTCGAACCGGCTGGCCCGATCGACCACACCAGCAGGTACCTATTCTCCGCACTGGAGACCTGTGTCATGTTTTGCAGGTCCATCTCGAGCACTTCCCAAGGCTACAGTAGCCGGGCAGACATCATGGCTACTCGTTGGCTCCACGCTCTTTTTCTCCTTCTGCACCCACACGATAGCACGTACTCCCTGACGTCCTGACCTACGGTCGGCTATCAGTGTTTGCCCTTAACCAGCAGGAGGGTCCGCGCCACGTCTGGGTGGCCGAAGGTACTGTGCACACGTGCCAGCACCCCCGGCACCAGTGCTCGTGGAATGACCAACTTCGGTGCCTCCCCCTGGGGCACGCTCCAAAGTAGGTCGTTGTCGTCGAGAACGTAGTCCGCCGTTCCTTCCGGTGTCTGTCTCTCGCCCTCTCCTCGCAGTCTACCTCTCATGGGGCCCAGCTGCGCGTCGTCCCTCTGCTGCTGTACCAGACGGGGCGTGTCACGCAACACTTGCGCTATCTGATCTATCATGGAAGGGAGCGGCCCCTGGAACTCTGCGCTTGGTGCTTGCCGCCTCGGCTGAGATAGTGATTTGGACTGTAGTGGCGCGCCTTCTGCGGGCTGTAACAGCGGTGGCAGCGGTGGTGCTGACGGGACCGACTGGGTAAGGAGTGGCGTTGGCCCCTGCGCTAGCTGCTCTGTTGACCTGCCTCTTGCCGCCGCCACTTTGAACCTCGTGACCGCCGGCGTCACTGGGGCCAGGTCCTCCCCGAAGAGCGCATGCAGACCTTCCAGCGATCCGGTTCCCTGGAGTTTGCCGCCAACTGGCTTTGTCCACCAACGGCCTCTTTGCCTACAACCTCGACAGGGCCTTTCTCGCCAGGGGAGGTAGAGCAAAATCTGCCAGTATCGCGGCTGCTGCCCCCCTGCTGACGGTTGGGTGAAACCGGCAGTCCGCCCGTCCAGTGGTAAGCCTCTTGAACTCTGCAAAGCTCAGCTCGCCTGCTTGATCAATCCTGCCTGTGCCCACGGGGTGCGGTCTGTACGTCTCTTCGTAGGGTGTCTTGCCCGACGTGCGCTCGGGAAGTGGAAATGATGGGATCATCAAAAGAAAAGACGCCTCTTTCTTTCGCCCCCCGTTTGAGGAAGTACGTCCCGCTCCTTCCCACCCCCCCCCCAAATAAGTGAGTCGTGAGTCGCGCCTTTCAAGCTCCCGCCTTCACTCCCTTAATCGCTCACCTTCCCCCCGTGGTTTCTCACTCCTGATTCCTACAGCAAACACCTTCTTCTTCCCCGATGGAACCCCCACGCTGCCCGCCGCGAGTTCGAATGTCTCCATCGTGCACTTCCGCTTCCCTCAACGCCGGCAGTACTGCCTGCCCCCACTCCGTCGATCGGAGCAAATTCGAGTGACATTCCAGCAGCAAACCTCTGGCTGTCGAGTCAATGAAAGCCTTCACATGTGCTTTGCCACGGTTACTGCCCCACCGAATCCCTGTTCGGCTGGCTTTTCGGACGCATCTCCCAGCACTACGCTCGGTTTTTAAGTCCCTCAAGAGCCCTTTACAATCCTCGCCCCCAGGTTCCGCTCGCACCAGTCAAACTCCTTCGTCCAACCCGTTTGCCCTAACGCCTTCGAGGACTCTCCAGTCGTGGTCGGTTGCCCCCCTTATGCAACCAGCCCTTGTACCGCCATGAGACCACCCCCCCCCACGTAACAGAGCACCACGACCACTGGGTGTTCTTCTGCGACAGACATCATGGCGGCGATCCTCTCAGTACCTGCGTCAGCAGCTCTGCTTGGGGTAAAACATACGCTCGCTACCGCCGCGTTTTTCCCGGTCGGCTTGACCCCCCCGCCCGCTCCAAGCTCCCTGAGCAACACGCCGTCGAGTACTGGTCCCCAGGGGCCTCGATACGTGTTCCTGGCGGAGGAGTCGTCCGGGAACGAGTCGTCGATGTCCGCGCCCGGAACGTAGCTCAGTGGCAGCCTCGACAGGGCGTCCGGCAGCTGGCGGTTTGCCCCCGGTCGCCACTGGAGGTCCATGTCGTACTCCATCTGCCTAAGCGCTCACCGGTGGAGCTTTGACGAGAGGGCCTGGCTCTTGAACAGCCGCGTGATTATGCAGCAGTCGGTGATCCGGACGAACTTCCTTCCCCATAAGCACGGCCTGCGATGCTGGATGGCCCACAACACCGCCATAGCCTCTCACTCAGTCGCTGAACGCTTGGCATCCGTCCTTGACCACCGGTGGCTGGCGTACCCGATTAACGCGCTCTGCTCCTCTGGTGTCCTGTGTAAGCGCAGCTCCGGCGCCCAGCTCGCTGGCGGCTGTGTGCAGATGAAACGCGGTCTCCCAGTCGGGCAACGCCATAATCGGAGGCGACGTGAGGAGATGGATCAACACCTTCAGAGCCTTGGCCTGCTCCGCGCCCCGCGGCACTGGAAGCGTTCTTGCCCTTCTTGATGCGAACAGGTTGTCCCTGAGAAGAGCCAAAATAAACGCTACGAGCGAGCTGTATCCAGGCACGAACTTCCTGAGATAACTGCCCATACCCAAAAGCGACCTGACCTCCTCCACCGTGTTGGCGCGAGAGAGTTTAGACACCGCTTCTATCTTCGCTTGTGATGACTGTACGCCCAGTCTGCTGACAACCATCATGTCGACGAACTCCTGCTGCGGGGCGTACCACATCAACTTGGCCAGGTTCACCGACAACCCGAACTGGTGAAGCCGCGTCAGTACCTTCTCCACAAGCTCCACATGCCCGTCGACGTACCTGGTATGGAAAATGATGTCGTCGAGCCAGTTCTGAACCCCATTATTTTAGTGGACCCAGTGCCTCCCCCACATAGGCCGCAAAGCCCGAAGGGAGAGTCTTCAGCCCAAAGCCACACTGGTTGAACTCCCGCAGCTCGCCGTGGGCGTCGCGAAAATATGTCTTGTGCTTGTCTTCCTCGGCATTTTCCTGCTGGGCGAAACCCGACATTAGATGGATGGACGTGAAGCACGTGGCGCCGTTTACGTTGTCGACTATGCCTGCGATTTCCCCCACCCCACCGCTGGTGGACTCCAGTAACACGTTCAGCCTTCTACAGTCCTGGCAGACCCTCACCATGCCATCTTCTTCCCCACAACGACGCAATTTGCCGCCCACGCAGACTGCGACAGGTGGATGGTCCCTGCCTTCTTCTGCCTCGCCACCTCGCTCCGGATCATTACCGTTTGCTCCGGCGAATACCGCCGCTGTTTTTCCGCGTGAGGCGTGCAGCTGCTATCAATCAGAGGCAGCTGTAGCTTAGCGCGCCTGCACGCCGATACAATTTTTGGATTCACCGACAACACGTGGCGGCACCCCTTCAGCATTCGAAGAAGGGCTGCTTTGACGCGGGCGCACGTCTGAGCAATGTTGGCCAGCGACAAGTCCACCGAATCTGCGCTCGCCCCCCCAACTTCCTGCGCCGCCACAATTGCTGGCTGCTCCTCCCTCCCTGATGCCACGTCCACCGCAACGAATGGGTCTAATAGCGTCCGCATGCGTTCCGTGTCGCTCGTGTTGACGACGTAGATACGAGCAACGACCCCGCTCTGCTTCAGTACCAAGAGCACGTCCGAAAGGTTCACCACCTTGCACTGTAGCGGTGTTCCGGGGTATCACCATTGCGCTCCTCGCACAACCCCCAGCTCTGACCCCGTCTCCATATCGTACGACGCCTTCGGTTCCACCACCACCAGCTGCCTGTCTTGAGGCTGGACTCCTTTAGCATAAGCGTCCACCTCACGCTGACGAAACCCGGCATCACCGTATGTTGGGCTGGTCGCAACTCCCACTGCAGGGTCCTGTCGTCCTCCCCGGCCGCCGAGCCCTCGCTGGGTTGTGTTGACGGCTCGGCTATTTCCGCTGGTTCTCCCTGTCCATGGGGTGGCTTGATGGCACAGAAACCTTCCCACGTTGCCCTGCTCTCGATCGCCGCTGGCTCAACCCCCGCTTTGCTCGGTTGGACTGCTGCCTGCCAGCTCGCCGCCTTTCGTTCCGTCGCCTTCGAGTGGGAGGCGCCCGTTGACGAGACAAAGGGCACCCATTACGACTCTAGTGCCGGCTTGAAACCTCCGCCAGCCGCGAAGCTGATAATGCTGCCATGCTTTCTCAGAAACGCTGCCCCACTAACTAGGCCGTATGGGAGACCCTAGACCACCCGCACTAGTACTTTGCGCACCCAGTCTTCCGGGCCAAACACAAGCGGAAGTTCACACGACCCCGAAATTTTCATGGGGGGGACTGCGCTGTTCGTGGGGTTGGCTTCCCTCAACCACCCCTGTCCCCTCAAGCTCATCACCGACTGCCCCCCCCTTCCGCTGCGCTCAATTGAACGTGCGAATGCCGCAGTGGAATAAATCCCACCCCCGGCCCCTGTGTCGACCAACACTTTCACTGGAATGTGATAACTAGTTCTGGTGTAATGCCATACGAACGCACGCACTCACACCTGTTTAGCCCCCACACCTATGACCGCCGCGTCGTGTGAGGAGTCGACGCCTAGGGCAGCGAACGTGGGGTCGCTGTGAGTCTGTGCGGAGACGATGGAGACGTCGCCTGCGGCCCTCTCTCTACTGTTCACCTGTCTTCCCTTGGTCGACGCGGGACGGTGGATATAGCCTCTCTCCTCCTCCTCCCTCCGTTCCTGTGTTCGTTGCTCGCGTTGGCTGCTGTCCTCCGGGGGAGAGCCCTCCGGGGCGCACCCTCACGCCCGCGAGGCAACCCGTTCTGGCTTCGCCCCCCACGGCAGTGTATGCGCTCAACATGTCGAGCGCCGTGAGCATGCTTGACTCCAGCTGGGCGTTGGGGTCCTTGTGCCGAGAAATCCCTACGAGGGTAAAGACCGTATGGCACCACGTCCTCGGTCGTGCGAGAAGCGGCATCCTCCTTCGGCAGCGGCACTTTTGTCGGAGCATGCGGCGCCCCGCGTGTGAAAGAAGCAGACTCTTCGCTGACGCAAGGTGTTGATGATCACCCTGTCGTCGGCTTCTGGGCTCGGAAGCTCCTCCCATTCCTTCCTGTCATTCGCCTTTTCCCTGGTGCTATTGTTCGAACGGGCGTTTCGATCACCTTTGCGAGTCACAAACGGGGTCCCGTATGCACCTGGGGTGAACACGCGCACGTTGGAGAAGGCCGTTACCCGTAGGCGGTTCCCGAGCGCCTCCTCCTCTTCCTCCTTTTCCTCCTCCTCCTTCTCTTCTTCCTCGGAGGGTCGTTCCCCTTCCAAAACGGTCAGTTCCTCTCTCTCGCTGTCCTGGATTGCCTCCATCTTCCTTCTCCACCCCCCAGCGGTTCCTTGGTGGTTAGTTTACCCCATCCTTTCCGCCTCTCTCGGTGGGTAACCGCTTCCCCCGCCCTGTCCCAGGGGTAGTCGCTGGCTCTGCGATAGCACCGCCACATTGTCTTGCCTCTGACCCGCTTGCGTCGCGGCCATGGGGTAGCGATTGCACCAGGTGAGCAGGGCCTCGATAAAGTTCTCGACGACCCCGCGAGCGACTTGATCGCGTTGCACCATGTATTCCGATAAAGGATTACCGGCTTGCAAGCGCAACGGGAATGAGTTGCTGTTTAGTCTCCATTCCCACTTGGATCAAACGAGATTCTATCCCCGTGCGGTCTGATTTTTGCATAGCTCTGCCACCTGCCGCTCCGAGACATATCTCCAAAAATAAGCTTTCTCCGACCTGTGCAGCTTCGAATCGTCTGCGGTCGCCGCGGGCACATTCAACACAAGCCGGCGAGCTGCGGCCAACCACGACTCCCCTGGTAGGAGTGTCATTTCTGCAAGCGCGACCTTGGCCCTCTTTTGCGCCTATCCTGATGCTCCCACCTCGGCTACCGGTATCCGGCACCAATCCTTCGGCGTAACCTGCTCGAAAGGTATATGGCAAATACCTCTTTGAACGAGGGGCATCTCGACCACAGAGTGCGGGCGGCGCACCCTGTCGCGTGTCGCCAAAGTGTCTGCGAGGAGCTCCGCGAAGCACTCGACTCTCTGCGGCGCCAGAGAGTCGACTTGGAAGGGTTGGCTATTATTTGTGCGTGCACAGGACCCATCGGGACTGGCCTTGGTGCCGTGCGCGTTGAGAGCTATGAACAAAACCGTACGAAAAGGTGGGTGTACTACAAACAAACACCATCCATCCATCCATCGCTACCGAGCAATTATGAAAACAGCACCCTAGGAGCCTTGTGTCCGATCCTCTATGAAGAGGCTTTTATTTCCCTTGGAAAACCAAGAAAAAAAGGCTCACGCTTCGCGGTCACGCGCCTCATTATAATAAGTAGACAAAAAATGATGCACAACGAATGCTACCACGAATAATTCCTTCCATACTCGATTTCCACCACATTCCCCCGACTATTACCAACATTGTCTTCAACTATGTCCTTTCCAGTCCCTCAGTTACTCAACAATTACTCCGATCCCACCTCTCTTATAGTCTTCTTTAACCAATGTCACAATATAAACTTACCTCTGGCCTATTCTCATCAAAAGGAGGGATAATCATTGACCATTTACGGGTAGAAGAATAAATCAGACTTCACAATGCAATACGTGCTTGGTCTATTTCCATCGATACTTAGCAGTAAGTCATTGACTTCGACTGCAGCCTTACTGTTCCCAAACAAATTTATTGCATTGGTTCGGCCTATCCTCACCATAACTACATGGATGGATAAATAACCTGCCGAACTAGCAATTGTGGATCCTAATATCACTTCAAGATTCCGCCCCAGAAACTTCAGTCATAATGGTATCTCCAAACTCCACTCAGTCCTCATTCTTCTGCATGTTTGAACTTCTTACTACTCTTCGCTGTCTCGTGAACATGCCAACACTAAGTTCCTACTACCTCGCTAATTGTTTTCAACTTGTCCTCATAAAGATGTACGTTGTACCTCTTCTCCAAATCCAAAAGTTTGATTGTATGTGGAAGTGCCTTGTTCGGTGCATCCTCCGCGACCATCACCACTCGTGCCAGTTGCCAACCTGCGCGGGTTGTTTTGAAATACATGTACGATTCGATGATGCCACGTGAATATCTTCTTGGCCATCTTCTACTATCGCAACAAACTTTGTAACCCTTAGCCACGTGTCTCTCCCCCTTAGCACATGCAAGCATACGTTTGGCAACCTGCACTCTGTATCGTCGGTATTTTGCGTTTTCACCGCCGACTTGCACTGGCTCACCAGCCCCATACCTGGACACTATGTTGCCATATTGTTCAAGATCGGTTTCATGTTCGCACGTTTCACAGTCACCTCGTCCCAACTGGTATAGTATTGTATCACATTCTTTTCCTCTAAACCCCTCGAAATTCTGTGCTTCGTTATTGTCGTGGGCTTAATACGATAATTATCTAGTTTTATACCTGGTACACACGTCCTCCGCGGTCAGATGGAAAGGTGGCGAACGTTCTGAGTACTTGCTCAAGACATAGCTGCTCATAGCCCATGGCAAAACTTCGGTGCTTCCGCTCCCTCATGCGGATTGTGACATTTCTTGCACCTATACGTCGAAACTCTTGCGTTAATTTCTCTTCCAAGTTCGTCCTTGCTGAACTCCAATAATAACAGGTTGGGTCGAACCTTTTTCTCATCGCTCGTAGTTCCCGGTCCTACGAATGCAATCTTGTATGGGCCCGTCCAACACTGTGCTAGTTTCGCTGTCAAATCAACCTTTTTATTTCTGGAGTCCGTTTCTCTGGTCTCAAGCACATGTTTTCCTCCTCAGGATATAGTAACTTTTGTCATCATATATCCAAACCCATCCTCCTACTTCAACTTGGAGCGTTTTTTTTTTTTTGCTCATCCCATCTATTATCTTCGCACTTATACTTTCTTCTTTTCCCTCCCTAGTCGTAACTCAGATCCGGGGTCACTTAGCAGGCTCTTCTCCCCCCTCCCCACTACGGTACGCACCTTCATTTTTATCGCGAGAAGAATTCAGCACTTTCTTCCCTCGTCGACTCGCGTCGAA
>JAYJMJ010283154.1:0-11473 GCA_036873875.1 Laminaria ephemera
AGGGAGGGAGGGAGGGAGGGAGGGAGAGATTCACGCATTCAATTGAGCTGTGTTTAATGCTGGCCTTGCACCGTTCTTCTAGGCATTTTCTATAATCGATGTATTTGTGTTGATCTCCCTCGGAACCTGTAAACTTTCACGTAGAGCCGAGACCACCACAGCTTGAAACAAGCTACTCCAGACAAGCGAGAACCTTGAAGGCTCCCGTATGGTTTGTAATAAACAGGGTCCATTCAGTTGGTTGAGCAATCTGGTAACGAACCTTGAGAATTTTGTATATTCAAGTAGGTTTCTTTGCTTCTACGGATAGCGGACATGCCTTCACACTCACACATGCACACTGTTCAAACATTGACAGTTTAGACCTTTCGAACTAAGTTCTCCCAGAATGTTTCTGTTAGGCGATGCGCGTCTTACTCAAATCCGTTTGGAAAGTTCTAGTTACTTTTTATTTCTGAACGATCGTCTCTTTCTAGGATAAGGCATTGCCACGGACCTGGGTATTCTTGATGTTGATGGCCAGAAACAACAGCTTATCTCGGCAGGGGATCCCTGAGGAGTATTTTGTCATAAAAGTTTTGTAGACGATCCACTAAGATATTGAACCGACGTGGAAACACATTAAAGGTTTTTAGAATATAGGTCTGCTATTCTTCATAAATAAAACTCATGCAATATTGGTCCGCTATTCTTCATAAATAAAACTCATGCAAAGTTTGAATTATTGACAGTCTTTTCGCCTGTTGTACCCTCTTTCTGTTCAATAGATGACTGACTATCTCAAAAGGCGACAAAAAATGTTTGTCGGGTCGTCTTTCGGTACGAATTTTAGTGATTCACGTGATTCACGAAACCCTCAGATTACGTTGGTGATAACAGGTCCATCGTGGCTGGGGTAGCCATGGTTGTACAGACTAGCTTTCAATCAGTGAAAATCGTGTATATTTGTTCAGTTTCTGGATTTTGGTGATGATATCTGGCATCTTGGACTTCACGAAATTACGTCGTAATCCATATCAGGCTGCCTACGACTGATCCTCGGTGCACCCGACGACCTCCCGCATCGCATAGTGTGTGTGGCTCAGTTACACTGGCTTTGGTTGCCGGTCAGGAGATGTAGCTGTTGTCAAGTGCAGTGCCAGTCTTCAGTTGGCAGTTGGTTTAAACCTCAGTTTGGGTTTTGCTGAATTTAGACGATTTTCATCACTGCATCACCCCAACATCGAGGTGTAGGCCTCCCTTCAAAGAGTGCGGACGGCCAAAGTGAATTTAATTTCGGTCTGCTGTGGATGCAACACTTACAACTTACACCCTTTCTGCAGGGGCACCCTGTAATTGAAGGTAGAAATACAGAGTGATAGAAATACGGCGAAGTAGACTGAACCAAATAAACCTAAACGGATGAGAGTAATTCGGAATCCCGGCGACGGGAAGTGGTTAACATCACCTGCCGTCTTACTGTGAAGAACACATACGCACACCGACATTTCAGGTGCCAGGTCTTCAAAATCGTAGTGTTTTTTTCATGTAGATGTGCCAACAAAGGCATCTAAACCAGTACGTGTTCTATATACGTACTCTGGCGTCGTTTGCGGGCGCCAGGTGACACGTTAAGGCGGTTAGAACCAAGCCTACAATCATTTCATGTGATGATTATGTTGTTTTCTGGAAAGGAAACAACACTTTACTTTGAAAAGGTTAATGCCTGGTACACTAGAGTGGTCGTCTCCCTAAAATATGACAGCCAACCAAACCGGCTGTATACAGGATACAGGAAACGGTGTCCAGTAGTGCCAAAGGCATTACCGGCACTAGCCCGGCCAACAAAATTTAGATGATGCCAACCAAAACTGACGGTATAGTGTACAGGACACCGGAAGCGGGTTCCAAACGTGCCGAAATGTACCGTGACTATACCAACTATAGATCTGGCAGTAGGCGGTCCTTACTCTGCCGTTTCAGCTGCTGCGAAAACACGAACCTTGAAATCGTTAGCCATGAGACAAACACCAGTTACCACTAAAGCGACTACCACCACCTCCACTATCGTACAGGCTTGCGTCTGGCCATGCCCTGACGCTCGTCTAGCCCATACCAGCATTGCCGTGTAAAAGTCCCAAGACCCAAAATAATGTATCCTTTTCGCATCGAAGCAGCCAATAATGTACAAACACTGTGGTCGTTCTCTTTTGGAGCAAGCCAACTCGACAGCGCTGTAAATTTATCCGACAAAGCCAATCACGGCAGACCAAGGAGGCCTGAAGGAGCTTTGCGCACGCTCACCGATCCCTCACAATGATGCGATAAGGCACTCCCCACGTATCGTTTTAAGATAATAGTCCTGTGCGCGCAGGTGCTTGTGTCGAAAAATTGGCACATTCGACACGCTGCTTCCTTGTACATGACCACGTAACTGGCAGTGGAAGGGTTGATTTGAAGGCACCTACGACCACGTGGCTCATTGAAATCGCTACGTCTTGCAAAAAAAAAGAAGCAGCAGATTGAAGACGTTATACGAGAGCCTCTAACAAACCTGCTCGTATAGATATGCGCGATAACTTCGTCACGCACGGTAAAAACGAGACAAAAACACACATCTCACATATCACACCTCAAACCTCAGGCTGGAAAAAACCCAATGTCATTGAGAATAGGCCATCGCTCATGAAGTTTGTCTTCCAACGTTTCCCGCACACATAATCCTCGCCTAGTACGATCCTCTCTGAAGAAGATTGCAAAAATCCCGCTCGCTTACCGCTGCTCATTATATCCACAGCTAAATGGTTAGCGCTGACCTGAATCAGAGGGCTGTTTGGAGTTTTGGCTCAAATTGAATACCCACAGGCATATTGTATTTCCACCAGCGTCCCACGTCCCCCGAAAAAACGTTAGTAACTTGATGCCCAGTTTCCCACCCAATCCCTACATTGCCCAAACCGCCATGCTCCCTTACCGTACATACTACAGTGCCGCGGATGATGGATCTGCTTGCGCTCGCCACTGGCTGTGGAAACCGCCTCCACCACCTCTTTCACGAACATCCAAACGACGGCCGATAAAACAACTGCTACCTACTACTTCATTCTGATACATTCAGACGTCACAGCCAACAGAACCCGACAGCAGACGAAATATGGACTGCTCTCGTACTTCTTCGCGGCAACCATACCACCCTCAGATAGCTCTACGAGGTAACTCTGCTCAAACATGAAGAGATTCCTCCCGCTTACTCTGGGTCTGTTAGAGTATGCTGTGCGGCCGTACAATCACCAAGTTTCAGAATATAACCCATCAAGAAAAACAATCAACCTTGTAGTGCGAGCAGTCTGTATATTCCCCATGATCATGCTTGCATGATGAGCCTACCACACCATTTGTGTCGATTAATGAAGAACGAGTTGACACCGTACTAATGATTGACTGCGCCCCGCCCGGAGTAAACGCCCAGGGGCCCTAGTGTCACGGAAGACGAGGCTAATCGGGGGTAAACGTCCCTCATTAAAACCAAAATCCGAACGACGCCCCGGGCATACAAGAAACGCTCCCCCTTCCCAAAAATATCAGCTAAACACCGTCGGGCGGAGCTGGCAATACATTACGCAACGGGCAAGACGCTGCTTCCGACAAAGGCAAGACAGAAGTTCACGTCAAACTATCCACATTCGGGCAGATACATGTGTTGCACAACAGCAAAGCCGACATAACCAGCCGAGGACAGATAACTAGCTACAGGTAATAAACACTTTCGAGACCTCATTCTTACTTACAATACTCATCACCCACACACACGAACAAGTATACCAATGTCACCCTCTTCGGACGCAGTCCCTGTCCAAGCCCGGCCGCTTCTTCACGACTTCCCACGATGCCGCCGTCACGGTGTCGGAGGCGGGTGTACTCGATCAGGTTTAGCTTTGACGCTGCCGAGTCGAAGTGCCGCCCCTTTGGCCACAGTAAACGCTCCAGGCCAAAGCTCAGACGCCAAACGGGACGGTGTGGTCCGCACCGTGCCACCTGCGCAAAAGGCACGGGAGCATGCGCGGAAGCTGGTGCCGGCGTGCCCTTCCTCGTAGGCGCTGCTGTACCATGACGGCGCATATTTCACCTAGAGGTTTTGGGCACTTCGGCGGTTGCATCGGGGCTGGGCGCCTTGTCGGTGCTACTCAATTGCGCCAATGCCTCTACCTGCTGCCGTGCTTTTGCTGAGTGTGTGAGGGGTGAGTGTTTTTTTCTTGCATTTTGGCATCGCCCCGGGGGGCGAATAGGCCGAAAATATTTTTCGAGAAAACGCCGCGGCCATGTAGTATACGACTTGGGTTGTTTTTTCAGGCTTGCACAATCGCAACTCCCCGGGGGGGTTTCACTAGAATAATTTATTACGGTCGAAGGGTTTGAACAGGTCTCCTCAGGCACCTGAAACGATCAGCAACATTCACAAAAACGCCCAAATTTAAACCTACTTCATAGTTTTAAGGCTGATGTTTTTGAAAAAGTTTCACATCACAGTCCCAGCTTGGTAGGCTGAGATGACCTTGGGCGGGGACCCGCCCGCGTTTGAGAACAGTCCGAAGCTACGCCGAGAAGGGTCTCAGCATTTCCAGTGCCTGTCGAGTTTAGGCCACTCCAAACACAGACACAACAACTCTATTCTTTTGAGACACCGAAACACGAGGGATGGGCTTTCAGTCGTCGAAAAAAAAAAAAAAAAAGTGACGCCCATACGCTAGTTCTGTCTCGAAAGAGATGCGTGATCAGTGGTCCAGACACCTACGCAAGCACAAAATGAGCACGCCGCCCTCCCCCGCTAATAAACGTTTTACTCGGACGGTGACCACAGCTGGAGTGCAGATGGCACATACACGACCGTCTTAAAATTTGACGACCAGCTCCATTTCGGTTTTGACGGGTTTCCCAGCATGATACAAGCACTCGTCCGGTAAGGCGGTCGGGATATCCGAAATGACTTGACGGGTGCGCTTAGCCAAGGATCCGACGGAGATGTCGACAACATGCCCACGCAACGCACGGGAAGTGGAGATGTTTTGAGGAACTTCTATACTGGAACCAATATTCATATTTTGAGCAACCCCCCGCCGGCATGGGCTTTGATCGGCGTGTTGTGATCCCTGCTCTGCTTTGAATTGTAATTTTGAGCGCTTTTGACGGCCCATCACCTCATACTGTGAATCAGAGTTGATATCTGAAGCATCCAGAATAACGCTCTGATGCGGGGTGCATGTGTTAGCCTGAACAAGTGCTGGCACATACCGTGCGCGCTCTGTTGTGCAGAAATCATGTAAGCAACGCTTGCTGTTGACGTTCACCATGCCATCTTTCGCATGTTTCTTGCAGTAAACCCTCGTCTTGCTGCCCTCGACATTGAAAGACGGGTACTTCGTGCAGGCGTCATGTGCGCAGTATTTGTTGCAAACGTTAACCATGCCGATCTGGGCATGTTGCTTGCAATATAATGCCGTATTGCTACCCTCCAAGTTGAAGATCGATCGCTTCTTGCAGGAGTCATGTATACAACGCTTGCTGTAGACGTTCACCATGCCGTCCTCGGCATGTTGCCTACAGAACACCCCCGATTTACTTCCGTCGATATTGAAGGTCGATCGCCTCGTGCAGGAGTCATGTAAGCAACGCTTGCCGCAGACGTTCAACATCCCGTTCTCGGCATGTTGCCTGCAGTACAACCCCGTTTTGCTTCCATCGACATTAAAACTCGGGTACCTCATGCAGGCGTCATGAAAGCACTTCACTTTGCGGACGTCCACCATGCCATCATCGGCATGTTGCTTGCAGTACGCGGCCGCTTTGCTGCCCTTGGTGTTAAAGGTCGGTTGTCTCTTGCAGGAGTCATGCATGCAACGCTTGCTGTAGACGTTCACCATGCCGTCCTCGGCATGTTGCTTGCAGTACACACCCGTTTTGCTTCCATCGACATTGAAGATTGATCGCCTCGTGCAGGAGTCCTGTAAGCAATGCTTGCTGTAGACGTTCACCATGCCGCCTTTCGCATGTTGCTTGCAGTAAACCCCCCTTCTGCTGCCGTCGACATTGAAGGACGGGTACTTCGTGCAGTCGTCATGTGTGCAATGCTTCTTCAAAACGTTTACCATGCCGACCTGGGAATGTTGCTTGCAGTATAATGCCGTATTGCTACCCTCGACGTTAAACGTTGGTTGCCTAATGCAGGAGTCATGTATGCAACGCTTACTGCAGACGTTCACCATGCCATCCACGGCATGTTTCTTGCATAATATCGCCTTCTTACTGCCCTCGACAATAAACCTCGCCAAGTTTTGGCACTGCGGGTAAAGGCACAGCGGCATTCTCGCCACTGCGTGTGGCGACGAAATATGTCAGGTGGCCCAATACAACTCACAACTCCGAGCTGGAAGTCGAGTTGCAGTCGTATGCACACCTGTCATACGTGAGAGCGGCAGTGGCAACAAGTGATACAGTCGTAAAGAAGATATACATCACGCGGATTACACTGCCGACTCGAAGTTACAGAAATAGAACGAAACTCTACAGAGGCAAGTATTGAAGGCTGATTGGCTACAACAATACAGCTCCGAGAAACATACAGCGGGAAACAGGGGGCTTGACGAAGACGTTGGTGCCGCTATATAGAAACCACCCAATCATCATCACGGCACCAAAACACACCGGGCTTGCCAACGGTCCCTAATGCACCTCGTCCCATAAATGCGGTCAAACGTACTGTGTGAATGAAGACATTTAAAAGCTGTGAGATCAGGGATTTCGTCGAAACTCATTTTTGCAAGCTGTGTGTGATACTTCGATCGTGCGTGTTACGGGTTGTGTATGTCCTCATGAAGGATATAGGTCGGCGACTCCCCTTAGTACTAGTTAGTACCAGGGTCGACAATGTGATGCAAAGGCGTCGGTCTCAATCAAGCTGTGCACGGATACTATAAACCCCTTAGAAAATGACAAATATTACTGCTATGGGACGCAAAATTATGTATACATATGTAGTCTAACTACCGGTTGCCCTATCTAAAATGTTACTGATATAAGCGATGGCGACGACATCTCGTGGCCTTCTAAACACGGGAAAAACAATACTTCGTATCGATGCAGACCTTCGTAGCTCATCGTGAACTATCGTTGCGTGTCTCCTTACGTCGTACCAGATTCGCTCCCGAGTGCAAGACGACATGCTCTCGACAGGGGAGTGCGATACACCTGTAACTGTTCTATAGGCGATAACATCATTACATTGGCGTGATAAACAAAATCGCGGAGTCTTATACCTTGTTGACGGCCATCGCATATGAGACGCAGACACTACATTTGCTGTTGAATTGATGTTTTCGATGGAAACCTGTTTACCCCTGACAACCTTTATCGACGACTGAGGTGTCCACTGAACATCTGGACGGCAAATCATCAGAAGGGATATTATTTCTTTTTTTCAACAAGAGGACCGCCGGCCGGGGAGAGCCGGGTGATGGTGGTTTGTCCCGCACGAGAAACCCGGACGGTGTTGAAAGAGCGAAAGGCGGATAGAGGGTTCGAATCTCGTTGACGAATGAGATTATACACACAGCAGGCGACACCGGAGAGCAATAGACGTATTGGCCTCGCCAGAAACACTCTGTACCGATTTGGGTATAGGGTGATTGGTTTGCTTGGACCATGTTAAACTTGACATCGGTAGCACATAAGTATTTGATTCTTAGGCTGAACGGAGAGAGTAAAAAAAAGCCGTTTGGTACGCAAGGTTTGTCAGTTAATAAAAAAATAAATCAAATTCACTGGGCTTTTCGCAACCTAACAAACACACGACCATCCGTGTGCAGATAGTCAGGAAGACCACCGCCCATAACATAAATAGACAAAAATACATGGATGTTATCACTGCTGAACAGCAGTTCGTCTTCGTACACGTTACGCCGACGGGTTCAGAATGGTGTTGCCGTGGAGGTCTCTCATGAGGCGCGTCAATTCACGCCACTCGTCGAGCTGGTTCTTGTCTTTCGCCGATACTATATGGCCGGGCACGGCGCACATACATACCGATGTATTTAATACCAGAGTGTGTTCATGCGGCACGCATCGTGTTGGCACACCACAAATCTCCGCGCGCAGGGCCGAAAGCACATGAATGTTTTGTGCGCTCTCTCACGGAAAAGTCGTCGCACAATGTGGGCGCGACAAGACGCGTCACGAACGCGTCACCCGCGAAAAAACATCGCCACCAGTACTCATTAATTGTTGGCGTCGGAGAACCCGCTCGAAAAAGGGGTGTACGCAGCATTACACACTGCGATTTCCCACCGTCGACGCCGCTACCCTTTTACATAGTTGAAAGGAAAGAGTGCAAGAACAGTAGTGGTCGGCAGCGAGTCACCGACATCTCTTGGTGGCATATTCGCTGCACCATACTGTCGGGAACGATTTTAGTTCAAGGTAGGTCAAGGGTGCGTCTGCATGCCACTCCTGCCATACGTGAGCTGTAGATGGGTAGGTGCTTTGGCGTTCACTGGCATCATTAAAGTTGTGCTGTTGTGTTGCCAGAATATCATGTCGTACCAGATTTGAACGGCCGGACATGAAGTAGAGGATTGTTTCCTTGCGGCGCCTACAATGATCGGGCTTGCCATCTGAGGCCGTTTTGATCAAATGTATCACAACCAATGGCGTTGAACGGATTCCGCTGCAGATGGTAGATTTGTATTCGTACTGCCTCTGGTCGAAATGCATACATACAGTAGATACATATTACCTGGCCGTAAACACGTATTCATCGCTACGGCAGCGCACTACAGCTGTACAAGATCTTCACTAATATAATTGGCATGGAAACGTGTGATATATTCCGCACGCTGTAGTTTACTCCGTGATACTGAGGACATATCAACTACTCGTACCTTGAATTGTTATATTATAGATACTCCAGTGAATGAAGTAGAGCAACATTATAGTTTTGATACCCCTTTTACTCGCCAGCTACTGGACAAGCCGTGGTCTCACGTGTCGTCCCCTCTCATCCCCGGTACGTGCCTTTATTATTTTCGCGCAGAGGGTCAACCATTCTCAACGGTCGTCAATATTCATCGAAATTTGCTAACTCGCGCTTTCGTCCTTTCTGCAAGCCAATTCTTAACACAATAAGTCCCTACGAGTACGAGTATGCACTCAGGGGGTGGTAGAACTAGCGAAATCGACGACAGTGGTTACGAGGTTAACCCACAAGATCATCGGGGACGCCGATCATATTACCCTGAGTACACCTTCATGCTACTAATCGTACACTTTATTGCCTTACAGCTGGAGTGACGTCACAGCAGTACTCGTACGTACTCGTACAGCACAGTACCACGTATGGTCGCGGTATAGTACCAGACATGGCCAACTGTTGTGTACTGGGCCGTAACGGTGCTCGGAAATCTGGGTTTGTCGTCATCTCATGTACTGATGAACGCTGATGTATCGTGCTGGCCACGTTCGAATAATCGTACCACTGCTGTACGAATACTACGAAAATATTCAGTACTTGTAGGCTGTAACCCAAAAAACGAGAAAAAAAAATATAACACCCTTGGTGTGCACCACGCTTGACGTTAATGCAGGCAGTGTCCCGACCAACAGTATAGACACAACGGTCGTTGTAATTTCAGTCGAAAGTGGTGTTCTATGGGAACCTCACCATCGATGTCGACAAAAAGACAAATTTACCTAAAACATTACCAGGGTACGTATAAAATATGTATCATTATTTATTAGAGAATGCGAGGTGTTGTACGTACCAGGTATGCTTCCTGTGCTATTAAGGGTAGCAAAACTCAAACAAAGCAAATAGATGCACCAGATGGTGAATCGGCAGTGGCTTCTGGCGGCGTCGTACGCGGTTCAAATTAGCGCAAGGTCGTGGACTTGTGTAGTTAGTTGGGCGTGCAGCACCTAGGCTTCACGACCCTCGCTGCCGTCGACTTGGTGAAGCTGAGCACAACATCCTCTCACAGCCAAAGCTATCAGTGCTACTATCAAAGAGCTTGTTTTCGTTCTATGCATACCTTTCTGAGTTGACAATTCTTACACGAGCTTGATGTTGTTGGCTGGTAAGGCCGGGAAAGGTCAAACGACGGGATCGTGTAGTTGCTTCAGTCAACTCAAGTGTCGTCGACGAGTCGCGAGTTACACGGGGGGAGGTATTGTGACGAGCAAAGATGGCAGGAGACTACACTTTAGTGCGAGTGAAAAGTGCGACGTCCCACGGGACCACCGCCAATAATGAAAAGACGGGGAAACTACACGGATGTGGTTTGCCACCAGGGGCTGCTCAATCGTACCTCAAGTTCAGTCACCGGGTGTGTCTTGAGTCGAGGCGCCCTCTTGGTAGCAAAGCAATTGTTGCTCGGGATACAGGGTGCAGGTCCTTTTATTCACGCACGGGTTTCCACAAACTCTATTATGCGTCTTCAAAAAACGGGGATAGGGTGTAGGACGTGTGCCATCCGCCACCCCAGTGTTGCACGAGTGGGTATTGTTCCAGGATATGAAAAACGTGCCCTCAGTCACAGAATAGAGCAGCGGCTGATCAGCGACGGGTAGTATATCCAATGTTAGCAGCACACGTCCATGGGGTACAAGTATATCGATCTGTGAACCCAAGAAGAAGTAGTCGATTCTGTCACCTACAGCCCACAAACGAGGCGCTGCCAACACAGTGACACAAGAAAAAAGAATACCAGGTACCTGAATCGCGTCGGGTCGACATACTCACGTTTCCGTATACCACGACAGCTTGCGCTGGAGTAGTAATAACAGTGACCGGCGGTAGGGACAGCTCGTGCTGCCGTTGCCACGTGAACCGAAGGATACGCCAGCTAACACTGGATTGCGAATTCACTTGAGTTAAATCATCACACGACACGTATGAAAATACGTGGAATTATTCCCCATCCGCCGGAGTATAAAAATAAATAAATAACAAATAAAAACTGAATCGCAGAGAGATGCGGCGCAATCTCCGGCTCCGCACCCGAACTTCGACATGACGCCCAAACGCGTCGGATGTAGAACCGATTGACACGAAACTCTTCACTGCTGTACATAAGTGTGGCGCAACAATGACGCTCAAGAAAGCAGCTCCAACCCACCAGATGCGGAGGATGTGAAATATTCTGCTGTGTGCAAAACCGTGCCCAAATATAGGTGGCACGTGTTCGGCCGTGGTAGCGCGTACTGTCACCGTGCGTAGCGTGCAGAATAGCCTGTGTTCGTGTGGTACCGTGGAACTTTGACTTGTTAGGGGCCCCCGTCTAAAAGTGGTGATTTCGTTGAAGGCGTGATCAGTATTCGGGTCAACATATTCACGCATCCGAATACGACGGCAGCTAGCGCTGCTGTAGTAAGAACGGCAACCGTGGGTAAGAGCAGCTTGCGCTGCTGTTACCACGGGAACTGAAGGATACGCCAGGTAAAACTGGGG
>JAYJMJ010283164.1:0-11472 GCA_036873875.1 Laminaria ephemera
GTTGGAGGTGTTTTGATGACTGCACGGTCCGCGAAGTGGGCGGAGAGGTCGGCGGGCAGAAATAATTGACCTACAGTTGTTCGGTGATACCATGCTGGACGAAAATGCAAGGACCGTTTGGTATTCATGTTAAAACCCCAACGCTCCTTAAACTTCCGTCCAGAGTGGCTACCTATTAATAAGTAGACACATCGAGGCGAGGGGGAGAGGGGGGCATTTTACGGACTGTTTCGGATGCAGTGGTTACATCCTGATCTGAGAGCACCTCGTGACAAGCCGAAACAAGCGCTCTTATCTACACTTTGCTCTTATCTGTGGTGGGCAATACATATATTTTAGTATAGGCCGATTTGGCCGCTCTTAAGGCCCGGATGCTCTTATCTTGCTCGCTTTTGAGTCGGGGTACCTACTGTATACCCTTGTTTCGACGGAAATGTTGATATGAGCGCCTTGGACCCTTTTCTCTTCCCGCTCGGGGCCGCTGAAATCGTTTACACCCGTATCTGTCATTGCTGCGTGTACTGCTGTATCTGTCTTTTGATTGTTGCTCGTTTTTCCGCGCAGCACTTGTGGTCGGCGGCTATGGCCTACCTGGGGTTGATCCACCTGCTCATCTTGTACAAGACTGTCACGTGCTGACGCTGGGTTCACTTTTCTCCTGGGAGGATGATGGGGGGGGGGGCAACTGCTGTAGCTAAGCGTACAGCGACAGCGTCAGAGCTACAGCAACAACAGCGTCTAACATACATTATAGTGATACCACTGTAGCCATATAATGGAATAGCGCCTGTGGGCCATGGTTTGGTGGCTGCTTTCGCCAGTTGTTGCATGTACCAGTGACTGTTTTGTGCGTGTTTTTTCGCGATCATTTGGAGTTACTTCCTTCTTTCCTTCGTGCTGATGACCGGTCAACCCACCGATCAGCCACTGGAATCACTATTAGCACAACATCGACGAGCCCTCTTTTGATCGGCCCATCGCGTTGTCGCCGGAAGGGGCCCATCCGTGTTCCGGAGTATCCCCCCCGGATATTTCATTACCCAACGGCTCTTTGGATTTCGGATCGACCGTCTATCCGTTGGAAGATTGTGAAACGTGAAACCGAGTAATTACAACTGTTTTTCGGACTTATTCAGTGATCCCGCTGGAGAATCGTCTAAACGAAGAAAAAAATGGAAAAATGAACGCCTGCTCTGGACGGATGCACGGAATTCGTGGGGCAGAAGAGGGGCTGTACTCATTTATGGATGGCTGTAGTTGTATGACCGTAGACCTTCGCATCCCTACAATACCGGGACGGAGCACGTCGGATTTTCACCGACCAGGCAGACATCGCGTCCACCAAGCACGAAGCGCCGTGAGGTGTTCGGCGAATCGCATGAAGGGTGAGCGGCATCCTACTAAGAGCTGCTTCTGAGGCGGACTTTGGCACCTTGTGCGTACTTTCTTGCAAATGGACGACAGTTTCGAATGAACTACTTTGTTTTCTGGTGTGACCACTTCCAGAGACAGCAATGGGTATACTATGTAAGGGCCTCGCGGGCGCCTTAAGAGTACCAGAGGGAGGTGCACTTCGGGAAGAATTGTCTCGGTGACCCATGTGTATGTTTTTTTTCCCCGGACTAGCTTCTTCTGTGTTTTCTGTGGTCGAACTATTTTTGGCCTTATGTATTGCGCCGCCTCGAGCGGCTGGTGGAGTGTGACGTCACGCGTGACCTGCCGCACAGCTCCATCGTACTGCATGGACCAATGGTTCAATAAATATCACGTGATAAATATCAGGTACATACGGAAAGGGTGAGAGCGCGAGTTGGAAAAATCGATGAAAATCGACGAGCGGTGGGAATGCTGAACCCCACGTGTGCGCGATAAAAATGAAGCCATGCGCCGGGGGGTGGGGGGGGGGGCGACACCTGTACCCACGGATTGTCCAGAAGGCCGCTGAGGGTAAAGCCTCACACGAGAGCTGAGCTGGAAATTAAAAATGACGAAAACGTTAAATAAAAACGCCTTAATTTGCCTCCTCGTCAAAATTCGCAGCAAAAATAGAAGAAAAAAGACCACGCCGTATGTGAAAAGCATTGCTCGTTTCACGACCATTACCTCTTGCGTACAGTTTCACACCCCGGACAACTCATGAGCTAGCTCATTTATCGTGTATAGCTCTCGCCTTCAAAACATGTACAGATAGCTACCCCCTAGAGCTCTACAGCTCTAGCTGGGGGAAATATGTGCAGACGGACTGTCGCCTATAGCTCAGGCCGGGAAAACGTGTGCAGATGAGCTATAGCCCATAACCCAAGCTTTGAAAACATGTGCAGATGAGCTATCGCCTACCAGGTATATCTCAGGCTTTGAAAACTTGTGCAGATGAGCTATCGCCTACCTGGTACCTGGCATAGCTCAAGCCGGGAAAACATTTGCAGCTCATGTAGCTCACGTAATATAGCTCACCGGTGAGCTACCTCGAAAAAGAGCTAGCTCGAGCTACGCTGAAGTGATCTGCCCGGGGTGTTGTGCGGTAGTATTGCTCGTTCTACAGCCATAACCACTTGAGTACACTAAATATAGAAATAGACCTTAGCGTAGGCGAAGGTATTGCTCTTTTCATGACCATAATCACTTGCGTACAGTATTGCTTTTTGACCGAAACCACTTGCGTTTAGTATTGGAAGATCGGACACATTTAGACTTTCCGTTGTAGAGACCCTAGGTTAACACCCACCAGGTACAGCAGGCAATTAAACCTTTCGACAGTAGGCAATTAAACCTTTTTTGGGCCCATGTATGGCGACGAAAAAAAGAACACGAATGCGAGCTTATCCAGCATATTGGAAGAGCGTGCAGCAGTATAAACACCATGCTGCGCCCGTGCCGTACACCTCCTTGCGCTGCACTTCGGGAACAGAACATCCCCTACCCCAGCAGTAGTAAGTATTGCATTGCTTCGTGTGACCGATTCTGTAATCGTCATTCTTTTTCGGTAGTTTTTCCCCTTGAAGTCCCAATGGGGTTAGTACCAGTATTTATTATTATTTTTGCCGTCCGACAATGTAGAGTAGATGCCGTTCCGATATAAATCGAATATCCTTCCGTCAAGCAGTAGTATCTCTCCTATGACTCTCTGCCTACGTAATGTTTCCCAATTTCCCTTGCCCACTTCTTTCCTTTTTTTTTACTGTCTTATATCCCGTTCCTTATCAATATTCCATCCCCAGGTCATTGGCCGCCCATATCTGCACATGTACTTGTTGGAGACTTTTGCGCACATACTCGAAAATGTTTTGCCCAGTAGTTAGAGGTCTTACCCTTAATTTTCCCCGTGTAAAAAAAACTATTAATAGTACCATTCCAAGTAATTTGTCATCAAAACAGGGGGGCAGATGGAAAGGGGTTAATAATTGCCCTATCGCCGACGCTTTTAGGGTTAAAATTGCCGATAAACGGTAAAAAACGAAATGGTAATGTGTCGCCAGGGGTGAACATGAGAAAATCAGGTGTACAAAAAAAAAAGCCAGAGTCGTTGTTTTTCGTCTTGGCACGAAGCAACAAATCCTGCCAAATTTCAGCTTCCACCTCCCCAAAAACACAGTGCAATTTTGCGATGGAGGTTCTGGCTGGAATCAGCATTTACTCTGGCCGGAATCAGCTCGTACTCTGGCTGAAATCAGCTCGCACTCGTCGAACAATCAATGTCAGCAACATATCAGCCACAACGGATGCAGGTCCGCGCTGAATGGACAAACTGACAAGTACGAGACCGCCAATCTGCCGACGCTACTACGAGCATGTCTCGTAGACAGATCTGTAGATTCGTAAATATGTAAGAATTCGTGCTGCGTTTTGTTTTGAAATTTGTTTTCGTTATTAGGTGAGTTTACGAGACCCTAATGGTACTCTTACTCTTACTCTTAACAAAGCTTCACCATCACCCACCACCACACCACCAATCACCACACGACCACCCGCCACCACCACAACCACTCACCACCCACGAGAGATCGATATATAAAACATGCAAAGGAGAGGGACAGGCACGACACCGCCGACGGGAACAAAATGATCAACACGGACAACATCCAACATCAACATCAACATTCATTCGGTTTTCGCCTCGGCACCCTAACACTCTGTAGGCCTGCTGGCGTCCTCTCCACTAAAAGTACGTGAAAAAAGTTCCCTGCTTCCTACGAAAACACTGCACGCGCGATCGGAGTATCACACACAGCCTGCAAAGATGAGTTTCGACAAAATCCTCGATCTCACAGCTGTAGTGTAACGTATCTACTCGTACATATTCTACGAATAATCGTCCCCACCAAAAAACAAATTATCGTAGGACGAACGACGATACGTATCATACACTCGTGAAGACATAGTTCGAGTTTAGTCCTTCTGGCTACGTAGAGCCTACATATAGAGCCGGAAGAGTCCATCTATGCTTGCGAAAGGCACCCTCTACTGCCGCTGCTTTGGGCGTGGTAGTAGCAAACATATTTCGGACCCCCTCCCCCGGCTTCCCTCGTCCTTACCGTAGTACAGTGCTAGTGCTGCTACTATACGAACAGAAATTTCCGCCTATTGGCACGCTTTATGTTTCTCGTATACTAAAGTAAATTACTTACTGTAGGTCGGCGACCCTTGCTACATATTACGCGTGAGAGCTGATACCACCTGCTCGTACCACGTAATACATCACCCGACCTCTACTAATAGTAGTAAACGCTGCACACGGCGAAACACTTAGTAATAGTATACGAAGCAAGAAGAGGCGGGGCTCTTGTTCAACAAAGTAAAAAAAAAATGCTTGCAAGAAGTTGTTGAGAACAAAACAACCTGCAACAATAACTTGAGGGGGAATAAAAAAAAAAATCCCCTCCCCTCAGCAGCAGAATAAGGGGGGCATTTTCGCACGGAAATGTTTCGATTACTTCATCAGCCCAATAACTTGACATACCCTCGGGCTGTGGGCTGCCAAAACGTTTCTGATTCGGTGCGAGGTTCCAGATACCAGCTTTAGCTTTCTACCCCAACGGACGGCCACTACTACTGCTGTGGTTGCCCTCGCCTGAACCACCAAACGACAACATGAGGAGGCTGCAAATGCAGACACACCTCCTATCCACAGTTACTGTAATAGTCTAAAAATAATACCGGTAATCGCTCTCCGACCTTCCGTACAGTAAAACTGAATAATTACCACCGCACCGGTTACGCAGGCATCAGAACCATCACAACAATGTGTCCCCTGCCAGTAAAGAGTGCTCTCTACAGATATACTGACTGATTTATCTGCATCATCACTTTTTTTTAATGTTTTTCCCGTCCAACGTTCTATCACAAGGCCAACGGTCTGTCACAAGGCCAACGGTCTGTCACAAGGCTACCCGGCACAACCTATTTCCCAAGCGTTTTTTATCGTCTCCCCACCACACCACCCCCCCGATTTCACACTCTTTTCGGCTAGAACAGATGTGTGTTGTGTGTCGCCTTCACCACGTTGGAACATTACTTGTTTCTCGACACTAAACCCAGTATAAAAACGGACGCATCTTGAGCCACAGCCGGCAGTAAAGCTCCGTGAGAGGTAAAAAGACCCCCCGCCCCCTAAAATTCATTCGAAGCTGTCATCCGATGTGCAAGAAAGTACGCACAAGGTGCGGAAGTCTGCCTCACAAGTGGTTCTTAGTAGGATGCAGCTCACCCTCCTCACGGCGCTTCGCGCGTGGTGCACGCGATGTCTGCCTGGTTGGTGAAAATCCGACGTGCTCCGTCCCGGCATTGTAGGGATGCAAGGGTCAATGGTCATATGACTACGGCTATGCATGGAATGAGTAACCCCCGCCCCCCCCAAAACGGCACACATCCGACCGACACCAAGCGCATTTATCGCCACATACTCCGGGACTGGTCACAACCGGGCACGCCATGGAGCGCGTCTCTTGCAATACACCCCATTGTAACACGAAAGCCTCTCCACGACAGCAGCCACAACGCCCTCGCTGAAATTCCTTGCAGAAAAAATCGCCCAAAGAGCAACATAATCAGAGTCTACGCGAACGGTAAGGGTTAAGAAACGAGGCAGTGTGGCGGAATACCATATCACGACCCTTCGCGTTGCGTCGCCCTTACAGTTACTCGTGCCTGGTGCTCGTGTTTCTGCGGCAAACCCTCTCCAACAACGAAATGAACGCACCAGACGTGGTACGAAAGCCCGAGTGACTTCCGAAGCAAGCACACACGCACACCTACAGCGCTCCGATTTGCTATTGGGTAAACTTGACATGTGCACAGAAAAAGGGCAGCACCACCACCCGCTCGCCGCTCGCAAGCGACCTTTTGGTCGCGGGAGTTTCGTTCACCGATGACCAGGCGCTAACCTTGCAGCGCAAGGTACTCTGCAAACTGTCAACACCCTTACACGGTCCCCGAAAGAGGTCATGCTATCATCCCGCACGCTATCTCCCCCTGACGCCCATGTGTTCGCGGCTGCAATGATCGGAATAACAGCTCCTACGAACACGTGCGGCAGATATTCGCTCGCAACACGTGGGGAAAGTTATTACGCTACAGAGGTGCAGAGAAGATGCAAGCTTTTATCGCGGGACGGTACGTTATTTTTCACGTTTTGCATTCTTTGACGCGCAAACCGCTGACCTGTCGGTGCTCTGATTGTTTCAGCCCGTTTTGTACCCTGAATAAAAGAGGCAATCTCCTCTGCAAATTGATGATTCCATGTATTTGTGCTCCTCCCTCAAATGGAAACAGTTGCAGAACAGAACCATGGCACGGGTCGACTTTCCTCGTAGCGTGGCTTCGACCACCATCACCACTGAACCCCTCCCTATCACACCACCATCACCACCACCAACACCGACACCACCATCACCATCATCACCAACACCATCACCAACACCACTATCACCACCACCACCAACACCACCATCGCCTACACCACTATCACCACCACCACCACCATCACCCACCACCACCATCACCATCACCAACATCACTGTCACCACCATCACCGCCATACCATCACCACCAAGACCACCTTACACCACGGTACAACAGGAGAAGGCAGATGCAGACATTTCACAGCACACTACCTTTACACACAACCCGGCAGCAATGCATCGCAAGAGCAAAGACACGGACGCGCACACGCTACGTGCATAACCACTTGTTGCACCAAGACTCAACACTCAGAGCACCGCCTGACATGACACATGAGACGAGCGCAAAGTAAGCAACCGCTAACCACACTCAAGAGGAACACACCCGCATACCACGCGAGCCGCGATCGATTCCTCATCGACGCGGGCGCTGATGGCTGTCTCACTTTCCCCCCCTCGGCTTGGCGGTAGGGGCGGCCGCGGCGCCCTTCTTGGTAACAGTGGCGGTCCGCCTGGCTCGCCTCTTTGTAGGTGGCTTGGCGGCCTTGGTCTGATGTCGTGTGTTTCGACGTGCACAACCGGAGGCGATGGGAAGGCATGGTGGGTGGTAGCATGGGGAAGGGAAAGGATAGGCGGTAGGGGATGGTGAGAGGGGGGCGGGGACTTACACAGCATCGTTCAACGAGAAACTACAAAGGTATATCGGGCGCGTAGTGCAGCAATGCGTAGACGGGCGCTGCATGAATGGTGCGCCGGAGAAGAAATGACACATACCTTCAACAAAAATCAACCACATATATATACATATTTCCCACATCCAGAATACATGTTATCTGTACAACTCCCCTCTCTGTCGAAGAGCTCACCTCTGTCTTCTGGTTAACCTTCGCCACCCCGGCCCCGCCCCCCTCTTCCTTGGCCACCTCCTCTTTCTTCACCTCCTTCTTTGTGGTCGGCTTCTTGTCCACGATCTTCTTTGTGGGAGGCTTCTTGTTCGCAACTTCCTTTGCCGCCGGCTGCTTCTTGGTCACCTTTTTCGGGGGCGGCTTCGGCTTAACCATTGCCTCACCCTCTTGCTCCGGCCTTGCCCCTCGCTTAGTGGCCGCCTTCCTTTTTTCTTTGGCGCTTTCTCCACTTGATTGTCCCCTCCAACCCTCCCCCTCTTGCTGGTGGTGCTGCTGCTGCCGACGTCCATGCCGCTGCTACTGCCGCTTTTGTTGCTTCTGCGGCTGCTGCTCCGCGTGCCAGCCGTTCTGCTGCTGCTGCCACTGCCACCGCCGATGCTGCTGTTGCTCCTGTTGATGCTGTTTATACGGCTGCTGTTGCTTCTGCTGTTGTTGCTCCTTCTGCTGCTACTTCTGCTGCCGTTGCAGTTGCTGCTGCATACGAGGCTGCTGCTGCTGTTGCCGTTGCTGCTGCTGCTGCTGCTGTCGCTGCCGCTAGGGTTGCTACTACCTTCGTCGGAGGCTGGCCGTACCGACCCTTTCCCGCTGCCGCCCTTGCTCCGCCGGAGAGGAGGGCAAATAAACGGGGGAAAGCCGCAGGGTATGAGCTGCGGGCAGAAGTTTCAATGTCCTCTTAGTGGACGGCGGAGGTCATGGCATGGCCATCACAAAGTGCGGCAGGAGCTTGGTGTGCTATGATACCATACCTAGGCTGTGCCGGCTTGCAGAACTCGATCGTCACAAAGTGGAGAACGTCGGTGTCTACAGTGCACCAAGGCTCCTCTTCCCCAGTAGCGCCAGCAATCTTGCACCCCGTCTCCACTCTTTCTCAACACTCACTCAATACACTCAGCGGACCTAACGCACGCCTGCCCGCGAAACGACACAAAAACCTCGCGCGCGATAACCTCCTTCGTCCCCTGTCTCATGTAAGCTCACCTTATTCTTGCCCTCTTCACCTTCCTTCTCCTCCTCCATGTTGGTCTCGGACACACCGACAACCCCCGCCCCCGCCCCCTCCTCACTTATGCTCCCTCCCCAAGTCCCTGCCCCCGCCCCGCCCCCCACCTCCACCTCGGCGTCCACCTCCGCGTCTGCCATGCCGCAGATGATCATGGCGGCGCGGTCTTCCTCTTCCGTCTCCTCGCGGAGCTCCCTGACGGCCCGTTCCACTTGAAAAGGGGGCGCCGTCTTAAGTGACCCTAGGCGGATGGAGGCAATAATTACCGACCCAGGGGAAGGCTTCCGATTCACGCCCAGCGAAGAACTGGGGGGCTGGAGGAGTGTGCGAGAGGGCCGTCGAGCAGGAACGGTAGCGAAAGTGAAACGAAGGGGGGTTAACTCTACTTTTGCTAAACAATGCGAGTATGCTTTATTTAAAAGCGTTTTTCTGCTAGTCGATCACCAACGAATAGCTTTGGGGAGAGTAACCGCGACCGTTTAGCCCTGTAACACGTCGTTCTGTTCCAGTAGAAGAAACAAAAAACGTTCAGGTGCAAAGTAATACGTGGTATTGTTGTAGTCGTTATTTATCGCTGGACATATCTGCCGCACGGTACCGCCAACCCCGACAAAACAAGCCCACGCCACTCACCCAGGGTCACTTCGGAACACGCTTGCTGCATTATACACACTAGGTTCAATACGGGAAACGAAAACGAAAAGCAACCCGCGGGGAAGCCGTTTTTGCACATTGTAAACCTTTATTTGAAAACAAGGGTTTACCAACGTGATCAATGGCTTCCCCCCAGAGTTTTTTTCGTTTTCCTCGATCTATGAAACACAAAGAAGGTATCGTGTTTAGCCATTTTACAACAAAAACTCCACAACCAAACACGGACACCAACACACTAAAACAACCAACGACACCAATACCAACGCCAACACGACCAACACCAACACCAACACCAACACCACCGACACCGACCCCAACACCCACAACAAGCGCAGGTCAACGAGAACGCTATCTACCGCGACCGAATCACCTCGTCCTCCATGGGCATCACCGCCGGGTGAACCGTGCTGGACACCCTTAGCAGCTTCTCCAGTGCATTCAAGAGATTGTGAGTGCTGGAGAAGTCCCGTCGTGGCTCCTTTTTTGGGTTGTGAAAAACAACGAGGCGAAAGAAAAACAGGAGGCACGCAGGAGATTAGCAAGAAGAATTACTAGGGGTCGGGAGGGGAAAAGGGGAGAGGCGTCCGAGAAGGAAGAAAAATGCCAAAGACACGTCTCTCTCTCTCGCCCTCGCTCGTCCATTTGTGTATCCCCCTGTTGATCTCTCGGTCAGTTTGTCTATTAGTTTTATGTCTGTCTGTCTGTCTGTCTTTCTATATGTGTCGCTGTCTTCGTACGTGTCTTTCTGTCTGTCTTTTTCTGTCTTGTCTCTGCGTCTTCTCCCCCTCTCTTGACATCTTTAGCTCTACTTCTGGTCCGCTCAAGCGTGACAAAGCTCTGTCGCCTTGCACGTTTACTGTTCCTATCAACAGTGTTTTTGCCTCTTCGATTGTCCTCTCCTCCGCTGCTTCCCCCCTCAAAACAACGACACCGCCGTGCTCGGTAAAACATACCAGGTACCTCTTAAGTACCGGCACGTGGGAACCTTCCAGTTCCGACCTGTACACGGTAGGAATAGTCCTACAAGGGTATATACTGTAGTCGTTTTACGTTTCACTCCCGATGTTCCGGTTCGTGTTAATATTTTGTTGTTACAGGCTACAGGACGAAACGCTTCCGTCGCCGAGATCGATTTACCTGGAGGAGCTCGGTCAATCTCTGCACAGTGCACGGAGCGACGTCGCATTTATGAAGAGATGCGACCAGCTCATCTCTGTGAGATGAAGTAAAAGGAAGTGGAAAACGCACGGCACATGATAATGAAAGAGATATGAGGTCAAGCAAATAAATTCACCAAGAAAGAGAAAGATACAGAAAGGGAAGGAGGTCCAAAAGAAGACGGGAATCGACAAGGATACGAATACACTTCAACGAAAAGGAGAAGGAGAAGGACACACGATAACACAAATCAAACCAAACCAAACCAAACCAAACCAAACCAAACCACACCAAACGAGCACTATTAACCCCTTTATAACTGCAACAGTATTCAGTATTCAACTCTAATTCTAAGTAGTGTGACCTCGAAACGTTTGCACAATTGCAACATGTAATGGCTGCTGCAGCGCTGCAGGATGCCCAGAAACACTGCAGTATACCGGTGGCATCAATATCCCTCCCTATTAGTCTAGTTATTTGCTACGAGTACTACTACCAGGAATACACCTGGTATCAAATGAACCATAGCGCAGAACCGTAACCACGAAGAGAAAAAACAAGCATGTGAAAAACTAACACAATTGAATCACCTTCGCTGGGCGTAGTCCTTCCCCCCCGTTGCTCGCACAAACCCCGACTCCTTCTCCAACGCCCCCACCACCTCCAGCAACCTGGCCACTAGCAACACCTTAAGGTCTCCCCAATCAAGGTAAGGAAGGTTCCCGACCTTGGCCATTCGCCGCAAGATGCCGTCGACGTTTCGTTGCATCCTCGGAGGGCTCTTGTGACAAAAAAAAACAGGGTATCGGCGGGCGAGCAGTCGGAAGGTAGAGAGGGGAGGGGGGAGGATAGGTGGGGG
>JAYJMJ010283172.1:0-11471 GCA_036873875.1 Laminaria ephemera
GCCACAAGGGCACCCCTGTGCGCCTTCTTCCTCCTCTACCCGACTACTGGTATACCTCTTTCTTCTTTCTGGCAGGTGTAGGTCCCCTACACGGAATCGCAGTTTCAGCGTTTTCGCGAAATGTCCATTGGGCCATGCAAATACGTTTTCATTCCTATATCTTCTCTTAAACGCCCGTATATCTCTAGATGTTCTTCCTCATTCGCCTTCTGTCCTGGCGCTAGCCTTTCCCTTACTTTTATGCTTTCTTCTACTTCTGTCTTGTACCCCCCAAACTTCTCTATGGACAGTATCTCTACTTGGTTTCATCCTAGGTACTTCCATTTCTCGACTACGCTATCCCACCTTATTCCAGCTCGCCCTTTTGTTATTGTCTCCGATGCAGCCCTATCAGTTATTGCTGGCAACCTCTGTTTCGGAAGGTCCTTACTATATATTGCCATTTCAACTTTCACACGTCTCTATTTGTTTTAAGTGGGTACATTCCCAGTTCTGCTCTTAGTACTGACTGTATTCTCGTCGTGTTCGAGCATCCTAGTAATTTTTTGGCTGCTGTCATCTGTACTACTGTTTCCAGCTGTTTTACGAACTTCTTGTTCCTTTCCCATATTTATCCTTCGTATTCTAGCTTTGGTGCAATCACATTAATCAGAATACATATTTTGGTCCTAGTGTCAAGATGCGAGTCTGTTAGGATCGCATCCATCTTGCCTACGTGTGCGTGGTCAGAATTAAAAAAGCCGAGGCCAAAAAAAATATAAACACGCCAATGCTGCAACGTGTTAAGCGGGGGTGATTCGATCGTGCTCCGGCTCTTCGAACGCCTCGTTCTTCACGGAACGCCCCAGCTCGGCATAAACAACACATATGTTACAAAACGAAGTAAACCGAGGCAAAAACCAAAGGAGAAGCATTCGGTTGGGTCGACTTCGTGTCGGCGGCTGTCGTTTTGTTTCTTTCATTTTAACAACATGTCGTTGTACTGTTGCACCGTGTTAGCCGGGGTTGATTCTGTCTCGCGGTCCCGCTCTTCGAACGCCTCTTTTTTTTCACGGCACGCCTCAGCTTGGAAGAGGCGGCAAAGTTGATACAAAAAATACTTAAACAAGCCGAGTCAAAAGCAAGCGTGATGGAAGTATCCCACGCAGCGTGCAAAATATGGTTTTCGCCATACGGTAGAGGTGGCACCATTTTGTTTCTCGGGCTCCTCACCTGAGGAGCTCTTAAACCTCACCCAGAAAAAAAAAACTGATTTCGAGAAAAATGAAAGTGCACCCCGATGTGACAAAAACCTATGGCCTAGGGTATACAAAAAAAAATCAATATTGCAAAACAAGAATATGACATTCCGACGATTTTGGGTTAAGGAGCCCCGTCATTGTCATTCAGAAAACGTTTCTGCAAAAAAAGTGCTACCTCTATCGTACCACGCGTCTTTTTAAAAAAATTAGACGTTGCTACGGTGGAGGTGCGCTATTTTTTTTCGCTGAGAAACTGATTATTGAGTGAACTGAAAGTGAAAAAAACCCGATGAACAAAACCCCATGGCCTAGGCATACAAAAAAAAAAAATCACATTGAAAAAACAATAACGATATTCCCGACGATTTTGGGTTATTATAAGGAGCCCCCCGTCATTCGGAAACAAAAAAAAAGGCCAAAAAAGGGCTACATCTATCGAAGCGCGCGTCTATTGTTACGTGTAAAGAGCAAGGTTGTAACATCCTCTTTTTGTGACCTCGGAGGAGAAAACGTCAAGCAGTTCGGGGGTGATTCCGTCGTGATCCTGCTCTTCGAAAAAATGCCTCGTTCTTCGCAGAACTCCCCCAGCTTGGAAAAAGGCGGCGTAGATATTACAAAACGGTAAAAGTATTAAGACGAGGCAAAAAACCCCCCAGTGAAACCTTCAGATACTTGACTTGGCTTTTACGTCGGCGGCTGTCGCTATGCTTTTTTCGGTAAAAAGAAAAAAAAATGCAAACGATGCAACATGTTAGCTCCGGGGTGATTCCGTTGTAATGCTGCTCTTCGAACGCGTCTTTTCTTCACGGAACGCCGCAGCAAACCGCGGGGTGGCGTGGAAATTTTCAATAAAAACAAAAATCGAGGCAAAAAGACGGCAATGTTGGAACGTCTTGGCCTTAACCCTTCGATTGACGCGTGCTACGATAGAGGTAGCATTTTGTTTTTTGGCTGAAACTTTTTCTGAATTACGGGGCTCCTTAACCCCAAATCGTCGGAATTCCGCGCTTTTTTTTTTGTGATAATTTTTGTTGTATGCCTAGGCCATGGGATTGTTCATCGGGTAGCACTTTTATTTTCCCCTAAATCAGTTTTTGGGAGAGGTATTCGAGCTCCTCAAGTGAGGAGCCTCAGAAAAAAAATGGTGCACGTGTACCGTAGTATGCGTCGACTGAAAAACCTTTTCCCACACATGTTCCGAGCTTATTTGTCCAAAACAAACATATCCCTCACTAACTTCATGTAGTGTGTCACCGAAAGCTATCCCACGCTAAGACGCGCGCTACGATAGAGGTAGCGCTTCTTGGCATTACTAGTTTCTGAAGGACAGGGGCTTCTTAAACCCAAATTCGTCGGAACGTCACTCTTGTTTTGCAACCTGAATGTTTTTTATAGCTAGGCCATGGGGTCTGACGTCGGGTTGTGCTTTCAGTTTACTAAAAAGCAGTTTTTGGGTGAGGTTTAGAGCTCCTCAAGTGAGGAGCCCGAGAAACAAAATAATGGTACTACACCCCTATCGTAGCATGTGTCCATACTAAATCCAAGTAGTTTGTCCCCAAAACATGTCGCGAAATGTGACGCGTGCTACGGTTTCTGAACGACGGGGCGGCTCCCTACAGCCCAAAATCTTCGAGATTTCATTTTGTTTTTCCGCCATAACTTTCGTTGTATACCTAGGCCACGGGATTGCTCATCGGGTAGCCCTTTGTAGTTTACTCAAAACAAGTTTTTGGGAGAGGTGTAGAGGTCCTCAAGTGAGGAGCCTCAGAAAAAAAACGCTGCACCTCTACCGTAGCATTCGTCAACGGGGGTTGAAGAGCGTGAAAAATATCGAAACCCATCCCCGCTCACCTTTGCAGTCTGCGCGCGGTGCCCTGCTTCTAAACCGCGCTGGTCGCGCTGGCGTCTCGCCCTGGCGGCGTCAATCCTAACACCCCACGCCAGCCACACCGCCACCATAGCCCCCCGTATGTCTCCTTCAAGTCTGTCCATCCCGTCAGACACGCCTCCGCCACCGCCACTACCGCCACCACCGCCACCACCGCCACCACCACCGGCACCACCAACCCCACCACCGCCACCACTAGCACCACCACCACCACCACCACCACCACCACCACCACTATCGTTATCTTGAACTAACGCGGTTGTTTCCGCCGCCGGGTAGGTTCCGTCTCCCTCTGTTCTTGTTTCCGATCGGCCTCCTTTTGTTCTTGGTTTTGTTTCGCCTCCCTTGGCTCCTGTCCCTATTCGTGTTGTTGTTCCAGTTCTTGTTCTTGTTCCAGTTCTTTTTCTTGTTCTCATTCTTGTTCTTCCTGCTGCTGTTGCTGCTGTCGCGGCGGTCGTTCCCCTAAGACCGTCGGGATCATCGCCCGCTTCGATCGCGTATTTCTTGTAACCGCGGGAGGAACAAACCGAACGCGGAGTAGGCCAACGCGCGGAACAACCACCGTCACCCTCTCCGTCTTCCCTCGGTCCCGCTGAACGCGCTGCTCTCAAACCACGCTCAGCATCACGACCAACATATACTTTGGAAGCAGCCAGCAATTCAGGGCCGCGTTCAACGATACAGTCTCCCTCTTTCCGCGATTCGGCAAAACGCGCTACTCCAAAACCGCGCGCAGCATCACGACCAACACTCTCTACATCTTCCCCCAAGCCTGCAAAGCGCGCTGCTCCCGAGCGACGCCCAGAACCACAACCAAAACCTTCCACCTCTTCCCGCGAATCCGCATAACACGCTGCTCCCAAACCATGCTCGCCATCAGAACAACCACTTTTTCCTTCTTCCCGCGAGCCAGCTAAACGGGGTGCTCTTAAATCACGCCCATCATTGGCACGATGGAGTGGGATCGAGGCGTCGCCTATCGCCGTGGTTGCTTCCCTCCGCTCGGTGTAACTGTGCACGACGTCACTGGACTGGAAACCCGGGAGGCGTTTACAATCTCCGCGAGTAGGACTCCGATCGATTTTGCCATGCTCATTTTCGTTGGACTGGAAACCTTGCAGACGTTTATGTCCCTCGTAAGTAGGATTCCGGTTGGTTTCGCCATGCCTGCTGTCGCTGTGTTGGAAACCCGGCAGGCGTTTACGTTCTTCGTGGGTAGGACCCGGATAGATGTCGTCGGGTCCAACGTCGCTAGACTGGAAACCTTTCAGGCATTTCTGCCTTTCGTGGGCAGGATTTCGGGTGTGGCTGTTGCCCGGAAATTCGCGTTCGGTGTTTGTTTTTCCCGTGGCGACCACCGCCACAGGGTCGGGTTGTTGTACGGGAGGTTCGTCGTCGGCTGCATTGTCCGCCTTGTCGAAATAATAATCGTATTCGTTTTCAGAAGAGTTGTCGGTGTTGTTGTTGTTGTTGTTGTTGTTGTTGTTGTTGCTGCTGCCGGAGGAATGGTTGCTGGCCTCGTCGTCCCAACACTGCCCGTATAGGAGACGTTGCAAACACGACGAATGGGTGCGCATACAGTGCCGGACATATATTAATCATAAGAAAAAGGGAATTAAGAAAGGCTAGGCTGAGATTTACAGGAAAATAATAAATTACTGACTAATTATACTGAAGTTAGAGTAGTACGCACGCACCCTTTCTCAGATAAGAAACCCACCCTGAGCTAGCATTCCTGTTTCTTATTTGACAGGGAACTAAGAAAGCCAGGACGAGATTTGCAGGATAATAAGAAATTCATGAGCCACTATACTGAAGTTAGTGTAGAACGCACCGTTTCTCAACTAAGAAAGTCCGGCCTGAGCCGCCCTTCCTGTTTCTTGAAAGGTGCCCTGTACTGGGCACCAAGGTATGCTATCAACGACGAAGCTCGTCCGAACGAGACCACCCAGCTTGTCCGAAAAATGTTTCAAGCAGCGCTGGAGAGGGTGCAAGGACGCTTTCAACGATAGTCTACTTTTTGGTCATTAGGGCATTAGTGATTTCCAAATTCTGTTGGGTTGGAAAAATGTAAAAAAAGTATGGAATCCGACGACCGCCATATAACCCAAGGTCAACCAACCCAACCCACGAAAAATTAGGTTAAAAAAATAAGAAATGGTAGGACAACATTTCAACCCAAAATTTTCGCTGATTTTTTCGTGGGTTGGGTTGGCCTTGGATTGTGACTTTCGACGGTTTCAACGTTGTTCTCAAGTTTTTCCCTACCCAACTCCTACCCCAACCAAAGTTGGTATCTCGCAAACACCCCACTATGCCTCTGACACTCGGAGCTCCGCGAGAACCTACTTATTACGGGGAACCATAGTAATCAGGACCAAATATGGTTGGTAAAAACAGTGGAATATATAGATTTTTGTGTGTATCGTGGGTCCTGATTACGATACACACAAAAACCTATATATTACACTGTTTTTTACTATTACGGAGGACCATAGTAATGAGGACCTACGATACACACAAAAACATATATATTCCACTGTTTTTACTAACCATATTTGGTCCTCATTACTATGGACCCCCGTAATATTGGAAAAAAAAATTCGCAACACATGCTACGGTAGATGTGCGCCAATTTTTTTTTTCTGAAGGCTCCTTCCTCACTTAAGGAGCTCTATACCTCTCCCAAAAACTGATTTTGGGGAAAAAGACAAATGCTGCCCGATGGACAATCCCATGGCCTGCATAGGTGTATAGAAAAAAAAATAGTGAAAAACAAAAAACCCTGAATTCCGACGATTTTCGGTTGAGGAGCTCCGTCATTCAGAAACCTTTTCAGCAAAAAAAAAAGTCTCCGTCGTGTACCGTAGGCCATGAAATTGCTCATCGGGTTGGACTTCCAGCTATTACGAAGCGTGTTTGCGATGTACCAACTTTGGTTGGGTAGGAGTTGGGTAGGAAACATATAGTAATAGTATTGAAACCGTCGAAATCACAATCCAAGGCCAACCCAACCCACGAAAAACCGGCGAAAACTTTGGTTAGTTTTTTGTTATTCTTACCATATTTTTAATTTCCAACCTGATTTTTTCGTGGGTTGGTTGGCCTTGGGCTTTGAAATTCGTCGGGTTCAATACTATTTTTTACATTTTTTCTAACCGGACAGGGGTTGGAAATCGCAAACACCCTAATGCCTGGTATAATATAGGTTTTTGTGTTCACTGCGGTTTCTAATTACTATGGTCCTCCGTAAATAGTGGTCGACCCAATTTGGTACCAGGTACTTGCCGACGGAGTACTCCTCCGGCTACGTTATCCGTTTTCCACCCCACGATGTTCATAATCCTCCCATACCCCACATGGATGGGTGTTCAAAAGGGATATTGTACGAAGGTATTTTTGCGCCCGCTTTATTGAGCTATTAATAGCGGTGTCAGTATGTTGTAAAGTTTAGGGGGGTTGGTTGTAATTAGTTAGTTTAGCGAAAGAGGGACGCGATGTGGTCCATGGATATTCCCGCTGGGGACTTGCTAAGCGACTCTTTTCTCTCGTGTGATTCCAGTATTATTATGAGACAAAAAAACTATTGAAACGCCCGTAACTCAACCCCATGGCCTCCGCATGACTTGAAACCTCCGGGAGCCCCATCCCCTGTCCCTGCCCAACTTTATTGGCTTTTGTCCGATCCAAATCGAGCTTCTTTTTTTTTTCCGCCAAATGCTGGATCACTTGAACAATGAATAACCGAAATAGCCCCGTTTTCTGTACTGCATACGATATGTTTGTAGAATAAAGTGGAGAAGGCATATCTAAGCGACCCCCCTACCCGAAAGGAGTGTACAAATAGTTAAATGGTCAGAGAGTCCTGCCCGCAGATGCCCCTGCAACAATGCGGCCGTCATGTGGGGGGGAGGGCGGGGCTACTAGCCCCCGGCTTCTGTTTGCGCGGGCCGCAGGGAACAGGTGCCCCGCGGTCAAGCCCCAACCGAATCTCCGGAGTGCATTTTTGAACCGTTTTACTATTACGGAGGATCATAGTAATCAGGACCCACGATACACACAAAAACCTATATATTCCACTTTTTTTACTGCCCGTTTTTGGTCCTCATTACTCCTCATTACTAGATTACTCCTCATTACTAGATTACTATGGTTCCATAATAGTGGTATGCTGCAAATATAATCCGACACTAATTCCAAGTATTTTGTCCCCAACACGTGGCGGTGCAGTTGTGCAGCTGTTATATCATACCAGGTACGTAGTAGGGTTCACGCCGCGGGTCTGGGTTTTCCTTCTCCCATTCCCTCTTTTTTCTAGTACGTTGTCGAAAAGGGGGAACACAGGCGTTCCAATGATATGTACAGGTATGAGCTACTACTGCTTTTGCTGCTGCTGCTATATGTTTCGTATACCTGGAATGAGGTCCGACGATGTGTGTTTGATTGTTGCATTGGACGTGAAAATGTCGTCGTGGTTCGATCTCGTGCTGCTGTGCACCAACCACACACACATACACCGTGATACTGACACTACGGACACAAAGGCGAGAGCTTGGAGCACGGCTGCCGTTGTAACGCTGCTGCTGTACTGCTGCTGTACTGCTGTATACTGATTCTGTGGCTGCGAGGCTGAGCGGCTGCTTTTGCAAAAGTAAATCCGCCGCTCTTCTTGATCGTTTTGTGTGCCCATGACAACACACACTCCACTCACACATACAACAGCGCGCACACACACACAAGCACCGCCCGTGGCTGTCACAAAGGAGTGCTGCTGCTGCTGCGTGGCAGCAGACAGCAGAAAGGGTAAAACAAATTGGACTGACAGCGGGCAGCAGAGCGGAGCGAAAACAAAAAATGAGAGCGGAGCGGGCTATTTAAAAGTAACAACAAAATGTGGGGTTTTCCACGTCACCTGCTCGGCTCAGCGAGGCGGAACGCAACCCCTTGAAAAAAAGAGCCAGCTCAGCGATTTTGAATGCTCAGAGCACCACCACGGAGCTCGGCCGGGATCCAGACATGCGTCATACTGTACCGACCGACGCCTTGCTTGCCCCGCAGCCGAAAGTGCGAGAAACAGCATGCCAAAAAAAAACAAAGTGCGTATTTTACTTACATATATGATGAGTCTGAACTGTTTTCCATATAACACGCAGGATGGCACACACCCTGGGATGAATTTCAGAGCCGATTTTATCTCATAACCAGGGGGTATCAAACACGCACAGCGATAGTGGCGGCTTTGGTTTATCTAAACTGTAGTCAAGATAGTCGAGATCTTTCCATAGACGCTTCGCTCGGCGTTTGCACTCTATGGTACCCGTTGTCGACAAAATCGACTTTGAAACTCGTTGGAGGGGCTGTGTTATCTTGATTACCGGTATGTTATACGGTATAATGTACGTCTGCCCTCTTTTGTGTCTGCCGGTTCCATTGTTGTTGGTGTTGTTGTTGTTGTTGTTGTTGTTGCTGTTGTTGCTGTTGCTGTTGCTGTTGCTGTTGCTGTTGTTGCTGTTGCTGCCGTTGCTGTCGTTGTCGTTGTTGTTGTTGCCTTTTCCACATTGTGGAACTCTTGTTGCCTTTTCCACATTGTGGAACTCTTGTTGCCTTTTCCACAATGTGGAACTCCCGTCTTGTTCTGTTATATATACTTGGAAGTATGATGTTCTGTGGTCAGACTGGGTCCTAGCAAAGTGTTTTTGTCTAACAATCATCGTTGTTCATTTGCAAATGTCTAGCAAAGTACTTGTGTCTTAGCGGTTCGTGTTGTGCGCGTGCCGATGCCCTTATTCTGTTGTGAGATTGGGTTCTAGCAAAGTGTTTTTGTCTAACAGTTCTCGTTGTGCGCGTGCCGATACCTACGCATGATGCCCAAATCACGCCCTCGTCATGCCCTAATCATGCCCTCAGCATGCCCTCAGCATGCCCTCATCATGCCCTAATCATGCCCTCATCATGCCCTAATCATGCCCTCAGCATGCCCTAATCATGCCCTCAGCATGCCCTAATCATGCCCTCACCATGCCCTAATCATGCCCTCATCATGCCCTAATCATGCCCTAATCATGCCCTCATCATGCCCTCAGCATGCCCTAATCATGCCCTCAGCATGCCCTAATCACGCCCTCAGCATGCCCTCATCATGCCCTCATCATGCCCTAATCATGCCCCAGGGAGGTCGGCCGCACGGAGACGATCGGCAACACTTCGGATCCCGAGTTCACACGTCAATTCCTTTTTGACTATTCCTTCAACGAGACTCAGCACGTCAAGGCAAGAAGGGGTCGATGCGTTACCTTTTGTCATTGTTCTCCTGAGCACGGACGCGACGCCCATGTGCTTCCCGATACCCTGCGGAAAACTGGGAAGGGGTGGGGTGGGGTGGAGTGGGTTGCGTTGCGTTGCGTTGCGTTGGGTTGGGTTGGGTTGCGTTGCGTTGGGTTGGGTTGGGGTGGGGTGGGGTGGGGTGGGTTGGGTTGAGTTGGGTTGGGTTAGACTAAGGTTAGGCTGGTTGGGTTGGTTTGGGTTGGGTCTCATGCATGCATGGCATGACATAGCATGACACACCCTATCCTAACGTGACGTGGATCTGTCTGGATATTTTTACTCTATTTCGTCGGGCGCACAGGTGAAGATCTACGACGACGACACCGTTACCGATGACGATGGTCTGGGAAAGGCAGAGTTCACGCTCGGCGCCCTGATGTCGGCTCCCGGTAGGAGCGTGGTTGAGCAGCTGAAGGAAAGGTCAGGACGTTTGGCGAAGTGAGTTTAGCCATATGGTAGCATGGTTGAGTACCTCAATGAAAGATCAGGACGTTTGGCCAAGTAAGTTTTTAGCCTTATGGCAGGGGATAGGGGATTCCCGGTACAGTACGTGTATACCTGGTACAGCATGGGCGATCCACGTCAGGAGCAGGGCTAACCGTCCAGCAGAGAACGTTTTCCCCGTCTATCTTATACCGTAGAGAAAAAGGGAACAGGTAGAATCCCGCAGTTTTTTTTCTATTTCGTCCAATGGATTTTGAAGGAAGCTTGATTATCGAGATTAGAAATTTATGAAGTATATAGTCACCCCCCCACTATTACCTACCAGGTATATACATGCTCTTAGTATGTCGTTTGCTGAAAAGAGCTACCAGGTATTAATTAAATATCATCTCCCTCATATGTGTAAGTTAATTCACGCAGTTGTTATACAGTAGGTACTACCCATCTGTTTTGAATTTGGTTTTCGGCGGGGGGCGGACTGCATGATTTCCTCTCGTGGTGTCATGGTTGCTTGAGTAGGCGGCGCAGATGCAATGAAGCACTGTAAGGCTTCGCTTTCCGATGTGACCGCGCTCCATACAAGCACCGTAGGAAACGCTGTACGGAGGGCCGAGCAATCGAGTAAGTTAACGCGTTTTTTGCATGTTTTTGTTTGTTGCATTTTTTCATTTTTGTATTTTTGCATTTTTTGCATTTTTGCATTTTTGCATTTTTTTGCATTTTTTAAAAGTTTTGAACTTTTGCATTTTTATAAAAAGATGCGTAACATGTTGCATTTTTTTGCCGTCGTGACCGTGTTGGACTGTGTAAAAGGGGTGTAAATGATCGTTCGCGCGGAGGAGGTGGCCTCATGCGCCGACCAATGCAGTAGTATCACGATGCGTGGCATTTTTGCATTTTTGCATTTTGCATTTTTGCATGATTGCATTTTTGCTTTTTTTTGTAAATTTTGTTTTTTTTTATTAAAGGAACACGTTTTCCTTTTTGTTGATGTCGTGACTGCCGTGTGGGTGCTCTGCTCGGACTCTGTAAAAGGGGTGTGATGATCATCCGCGCGGAGGAGGTGGCCTCCTGCGCCGACCAATGCAGCATCACCATCCGCGGCATCAAGCTGCCCAACAAGGATGGCTTGTTCGGGAAGAGCGACCCGTTCTTCACCATCTCCAGGCTGAGGGAGGACGAGAAGTGGCAGCAGGTGACAAAATAAACAAAGAAAATAAACCAGAAACGCAATTTTCTCTCTCGCGAGGGTAGCTGTAGTAGTCAGTGTGGGGGTGACGTGACTATTTAACTTCCATATTCGAGAGAGACGATAAAAAAAAAGAAGGGCGGTTGATGTTTTTTTTTTTTCATGCAGTGGGTGCCCCGATTTTAGAGAGGTATGGTTCGGGCCGAAAGTACCTCTCTTAACTAGCGTTCTCTCTTAACCCTGTTATCACTAGAACGCTATAGGGCCCATGAAATGAGGACACATTTATGTGGTATTACTTGGTTTTGGAGGCATGCTCTTTAGGTGGACTTTGAATGCCCCGTTTACCACGCCAAAGCTTTGAAAAGTGATGTACTGTCTGCTG
>JAYJMJ010283216.1:0-11465 GCA_036873875.1 Laminaria ephemera
CTGTCATCGGATAGCAGTAGAAAACGACGCGACCTTTGAGTTGGTTGATGGCAATGGTTTGCCCGCTGATACTCATCAAGCTCACTGCTGGCATTTTCATGCCCAGCAAGTGATCACTGCCGCCATCGTCTTTTGGTATCGGTAAGTTTTCTGGAAGTTGTTGTAGTGACATAGGTTTAAAATTATCTGATTGATGTAGCGCGGGTAGTTACCCGCGTGTTCGGGTAACTACCCGAACAACAAAACGCTGTAGCCACGGATTCATATCCGTGCATTCTCTGCCACATACATGCTTATCAAGCTGAGACTGTACGATGGCAAACCTTACACGGTTTGGAAACCGTGGCTACATTTAGGCGGACTCGCGCTTGAATTGGCTCATGTATAAGTCGTAATATGCGCCTTCAAGCTCAATCAGTTCATCGTGCGAACCACGCTCTTCAATGACGCCATCTTTCAAATAAAGCACGACGTCTGCATTGCGAATTGTGCTTAAGCGGTGGGCAATGACGAAGCTGGTTTGGCCTGCGAGGAGTTCTTCCAACGCCGCTTGAATTTCGCGCTCGGTGCGTGTGTCAACAGAGCTGGTTGCTTCGTCCATAATGAGCAAACGGGGCTTGGCTAAGGCAACTCGGGCAATTGCCAAAAGCTGGCGTTGCCCTTGGCTTAAACCACCGCCGCGCTCACCTAAGACTGTCTCGTAGCCATTTTCTAGCTTCTCAATAAACTGATGCGCCCGCGCCAATTTTGCGGCGGCCATCACTTCTTCATCGCTCGCGTCAGGACGACCATAGCGAATGTTATTGATCACGCTGTCGCTAAACAAAAATGTGTCTTGCAGAACGATGCCCATTTGCTGACGTAAACTGTTACGCGTCACGTCGCGCACGTCGATGCCATCAATTTCAATTGAGCCGTTGGTTACATCCCAGAAACGTGGGAGCAGGTTAATGATGGTTGTTTTACCTGCGCCAGTTGGGCCGACGATGGCGATTGTTTGGCCTGCTTTAACCTCTAAATCAATGCCTTTTAGCACGGGCTCATTGGGCACGTAGGCGGCATGGACATTTTTGAAGGAGACGTTGCCAACGATGTCGGGAATGGCTTGGGCGTTGGGTTTGTCGGTGACGTCGGGATGCTCGTCGAGAATGCCGAAGATGCGTTCGCCACCCGCGATGGCACTTTGGAGATTTGTCCAGAGTAGAGAGACTTGCTGTAACGGCCGATTAAATTGCTGAATCTGCCCAATGAACGACACAATCAACCCACCCGTCATCAACGAGCCAAAAAACGGTCTGCCATTCAATAAGAAATATCCCGCCACACCCGCAACCAAAGCCATGTTCACATACGTCAACGCCTCTAAAGTCGGCGCAAGCGCAGAGCTAAACGCCTGTGCGCGAATGTTGGCGTCACGCGTCGCCGCGCTGCTTTCGCGAAAGTTTTCGATATTTTCTTCTTCACGATTGAACGCCTGCACTTCACGAACGGCCGATATATTCTCCTGCAAATCCGCGTTCACATTCCCAATTTCCTGACGCGCCGCACGGAATGCGTCCCTTGCTTTACGCGAGAAAAAGTTAGTGAACCAATACATAATCGGCAACGTCAGTAAACCGACAATTGTCAGCGACACACTCTCCGTGAGCATGGCGATAATCAGGAAAATAATCAGCAACAAACTCTGCACCACCTGCACCAAACCGAAACCCATCACCTGTTCAAGCGTGCCTGTGTCGCTGGTAAAACGACTCATCAAGTCGCCCACTTCGTTCTTACTAAAGTAGCTGAGCGAGAGTCTGTGCGTCTGCGCGAAGATTTCGCGGCGGATGTCGGCCAGCACGCGATAGCCTGCTTTTGCCATGAGGTAAAAAGATAGTGCGCCGACAATGCCACCAATAATGTGCAGCATGGCGACTTGCAATAACAGTACGCCAAGTTTGCTGACGGCGTAGGGGAAGGCGACGCCGATGCCGTTGGCGTCTGCATCGTACCAGCAGACGGAATCGGCCGTTGGCTGGAGATAGCAGTCTACGGCTTGTCCGACGAGCGGAAAAATGGTCGCCTGTAGCGCCGTGTTGATGATGACAAAAATAAAGACGAGGACGAGCGTCCAGCGGTATGGTTTAAAGTAGCTGGCAAATCGTCTGAGGGTTGCGCTAGTGCTAGCGGCTTTGTCGGCTTCGACGCCGAGGAGGTATGCATTACGATCCATCATAGGGACACTCTTAAAATGTAGTCACGGTTTCCAACCGTGTAAAGTCTGCCATTCCGCACGGATAGGAATCCGTGACTACAAAATCGCAAATGGTTTTCTTGGCTAATCATTTGCTGTCTTACTCACTTAATTGTGAGTGATAAATTTCTGCGTAGTCGGGGCTGGTTTCCATGAGGTCGGCGTGTGTGCCTTGGGCGACGACACGACCTTGGTCGAGGACGAGGATATTATCGGCCGATAACACCGTGCTAATCCGTTGCGCAATCACAATACTCGTGCGCCCTTCCATCAGCTTGTCCAACGCCTCTTGAATCTGAAACTCAGTCTCATAATCCACACTACTTGTAGAATCATCCAAAATCAAAATTTGCGGATCAAGCAACAACGCCCGCGCAATCGCAATGCGCTGTTTTTGTCCGCCCGAAAGCGTCGATCCGCGCTCACCGACTGGCGTGTTATAGCCGTCTGGAAAGCCCACAATAAAGTCGTGCGCCGCCGCCGCTTTGGCCGCCGCTTCAACCGCTTCGTGGCTGGCATCTGGCCGACCGAAGGCGATGTTTTCGCGAATCGAGCCACTGAACAGCGTCGTCTCTTGTAGCACAATGCCAATCTTCGAACGTAAGCTGTCGAGCGTCACATCCGTCACGTCATGTCCGTCGATGGTCACACTGCCTTCAGAAACATCATAGAAGCGCGGCACGAGGTTAATCACCGTCGTTTTACCGCTACCCGTCGAGCCAAGAAGCGCAACTGTTTCGCCAGGGTTCGCGGCGAAAGTGACGTTCTGCAACACGGGATCACTGCTGCTAAAGTAGCGGAAGGTGACGTCGTTGAAGGCGATGTTGCCTGTGATATTGTCGGGCAATGTTTTGGCATTTGGCTTGTCGCTAATTTTGTTTTCAGCGTCCAAAATCTCGAAGATGCGGGTTGCGCTGACGGTGGCTTGGGCGAGCAGGGAAATGATGAATCCGAGCTGGGCCATGGGGATGAGTAGGATGGTGAAGTAGAGGGTGAATTTTTGCCATTCGCCGATGGTTAATGTGCCGCCGAGAATGTCGCGTCCGCCGTAATAGAGAACGGCCGTTTGTCCCAAACTCGCCGTCAAAAATACCGCAGGAAACAAAAACGAGAAGAAACGAGACACGCCAATTTGCGCTTCCAACAGCGAGTCTAAGCCCGTCTGAAACTTGCGTTGCTCAGACTTTTCCGAGGCAAATGCTTTAATCACTTTCAGGCCAGCCATGTTCTCTTGCAAAATCGTGTTGACCTTACTCAATCGCTCCTGAACCTTCTGGAACAAAGGTCGGGCGACGAAGCCAAACATGGAAAACAAGACCATTGTTACGGGTAAAACGGGTAGCGCGATGAGCGACAAGCGTGGACTAGATTGGAACATTAAAACGAGTGCGCCGACGAGCAAAATGAGTGCGCTCAGCGTGGTCAATAGACCTTGCCCGATAAATGTGCGCAAGCGTTCTACGTCATCCGTGGCGCGAATCATTAGCTGTCCCGTGCGGTTGCGGTCGTGATAGCTAAAGCTGAGTCGCTGAATTTTGGAGAAGATGTCGTTGCGCAAATCGAAGGCGATATTTTGTGACAATGTTTGGGAAAAATAGGCCTGCGCAAAGGCAAAAACGCCGCGCACAAGTGCCAAAACAATGATGACGAAGACGGCGGTGAGTAAGGCACGGTTGGCGGCAGCAGCGGCCGTTTGGTCAACCAACAAGTCCGCACTGCCCCCTATCGCGCTATCGACAATCCGTTGCACCAATGTCGGTACGGCCAACTGTGCGGCTGTTGCCAAGAGCAAGGAGACGACTGCGGAGGCTGTCAATTTTGGGTATTGTTTTAGATAGGCAATGGAGCGTCCCAATGCTTGGCGCGATTTTTTAGATGCTTCTTTGTCGCGCTTCGGACGACCACGTTTTTTGGTTTCTGCTGCTACTGTCATAAAGACCTCTTACTAAGAGCCAAGGAGAGGCTCTCCTGTTTTGTTTTCAATTTACATGAGCGTAGGAGAGCCTCTCCTACTGTTTACTCGCGCTCGCACCCAATTTCTTCAACAAGATACTCAACATCTGCTGTTCCTCTTGCGTCAGGCCGCTAAAGGCGCGATCTACTTCTGCAAAATGCCGACTGGCAAAGTTGTTGACCGTATCACGGCCTGCATCGGTGAGTTCGATTTTGAACTTGCGTTTATCTTGCGCGTCCAGATGTCGCTCAATAAGCGCGGCATCTTCAAGGTTGCGAATGAGACTGCTAATGGTGTTGCGGCTTGTGCCGTGACGGCGGCTTAGTTCGGATGGTGTGAGTGTGCCGTCGCCGTGATGTTCGCTATAGAGGAGGCTGCGCAGGATGCGATATTGTGCTTCGCTGACGCCTGAGTCGTGGATGGATTTTTCGGCCGTTTGCCGCAACGCCTGCGACACCGTCCGCATTCGTCCCATCAACTCAATCAATGCAGGATCAGTTTCAGGACTCAGCACCTGCAAAAATGCGTGATATTCAGCCTGTCGTTTTTCGTTGAAGTCGTTTGAATCTGTCATAATTTTCGCTTTCAGGACAGCCTGTCCTATATACCTTTCGTTCGCCAAGCTATGCAGGACAGGCTGTCCTAATCTCTAAATAATTAGTGAACAATAGAATAGTACGCCACCGAACTATTTTTGTCGATGGCGTACTATTACGATATATAAAGTTTTTATATTCGTAGACTGAGTTCATAAATGTAGTCGCGATATCGCTATCGCGCAGGGGACTTCGACTCCCGCGATTAGGAAATCGCGACTACGGAGTTCTATCGTACGAGCAGAAAAGCTGGTTTTGGCTTTGGTCAAGATACATTTCGTTCAGGGTTAAATCAACGGGATTATCCAATAGGCCGCCCTCAACAATAGACATGTAACTTTCCCCACCCAAAAGCTGTTGCGACTGGGTTAAATAGAGTCGATCAACCAAATCATCCTGTAGCATCAGCGACAAATTGCGTGGGCCAGTCGCCACAAAAATAGAACGATAGCCGCGCTTCGCCAGCGTCTGAATAATGGCGCGACCCGATAGCGCATTCATCGCATAAATCTCGCCGTGCTTGAGCATCGAACGCACGGCATCATCGCTGGCATTTGTTGTCGTAAAGTAAAGTTGTTTGCGTGGATCATCGACCAAATCGTCTGGCACAGTAATATTCAACGAAGCAGACACAATCGCCACATCGGGCTTTGCCGCCAGTCCATTTTTCTCGCGCCATGAACCCAAATCTGCAAAGTCAGCCAAATCGCTTTGCGACAAATCTTTGACCTTCCCATTCGCCCATTCGCGCATAAAACTGCCGCTAATCACGACCACATCTGCCTGCGCCGCCAGCTCCTGAAACAGTCGCCAATCTCGTTTATTCGCCAGCTTGCGCGGCACAACTGTGCCTTTGCCACTCTTTCGCGTGACGGCGACGCGGCTGTCGAGGCTGCTGATGAAGGCCGAATAGACAAAGGGTTTTTCGACCGTGCCAAATTGGCGCAACTCATGGTGCAGATAGGTTTGGTTAAGCGGCTGGTCTTGGTTGGGTAGCGGAAAAAGTCGCGTGATCACGGCTGAATGGTAGCGGTTGCGCTGACCATGTCAACAATTTGCAGATTTTTAATGATGGGTAAAATTTGCGGGATTTCGCCTGCTGGCTGGCTCTCGCCAAGAACGCGCAGGAAGTATGGGGGCAGGTTGCGGAAGCGGAGGCGGGCGGCGATTGTGAGATTGCCTGAGCTTTCTACAGGGACGGTGTAGGTGAAGCTTTCGGGTTCGTTGGGAATGAGGCGGTTGAGGGGTTTGTTGTCTATCGGCCGTTTTCTCGCCACCGCCCCACTCGTCACATGCTGCAACCACGTCTCCTCACCCGTCTCCCCCTGTGCCAAAATAAACTCCTCAAACTCATTCAAAATCGGCTCCCCATTCTCATCGCGCAAAATATCAATCTCATCCAACAACTTTTGCTGGAAATTAAGCAACTGCGGATCGGGTTCATTGTTAACACAGTTGTGCACCATAAAATCAGCCAGCGCATCATTCATCGTATCCGCGTCACACAAATCTTCGACAACATCATTCAACACGCCAGAGGTAAAAATGGCTGCTCCACTGTCATCCGTGACCACAATTTCCACCCACATTTGTCGCGCAAAGGCAAAGCCCGTCGGCAACTGATGGCCTAGATTATCATTTGTAATTTCAACATCGAAGGTAAGCTGTCCATCGACAATCTGTGCGTTCAAAATCTCCATCAGAGCGGCAGTTTGTAGCAATTCTTCTCGCGCCGCTCTTTGCGGATCGCGCTCAGAAACGGTGTCGAGTGGATAGTCTACGCCGACAAAGCCGTGGTCGTGGACGATGCGGTCGGGGGCTTCGTAATCTTGTTGAGTGGGAATATCGGCCGATTCCGCCATCCGCGTCACACCCTCCATCACAGGCATATGACAGCTCACACACGTCTGTTCACCATCCCCAAATCGCTCCTGCTCCTCAAAAGTCGTTTGCAACACCAAATCAACACCCTTCGTAATCACGCCATCCCCATCCCGATCATAATTCACATTGTGACAACTCATACACAACTGGTCTGAATTAGCATACGACGTCGTTACGCCACTCTGATGAAACGCATTACCCACGGGGTCTTCGACGGCGCCAAACTGTAAGCGTCCCGCTTCTAATCCTTGCCAAAACGCTGAGTAAGACGCGCCGCTGGTCACAGGTTCATCGGTGAATTGATGGCAAACGGCGCAGGTGACGCCCTCATTCATATGCTCCACGGACATATTTTGCGTGGCTTCAAATGGGAGCGTTGCTTGCTCGGTAATCATCACAGAGACAGGCGCGTGGCAGTTGTTGCAGAGAAGCGCAGGGTCGGGATGATCGACGCCAGCTAAGGTGTCAAAAGCAACCTGATTGGTCTGCACGATGGTCACGGGGCTGGTGACGGCGTGGGCGTGCATGGAGTCGCGCCATTGGTCAACGGCCACCTGATGACATGCCGCGCATTCGTTGGCTGACGGGAATCCGTTTAGCTGGGCTGGCGCACTTTTCTGAACCGCGTCGGTCACTTCAACGATGTGAAAAAGCAGAAGGAGTAAGAAGCCAAAAGATAGCGGAATGTGCGCCCATTTCCAGCCTTGTAATAAGCGCGTGTAGGATTTTTGTTTGACGGAACGGGCTTCGGCGCGTTGGCGGCTGTCGGCTAAGGTGATGAGTTGTGCGAGGGCATCGAGTTCTTCTGCTGGCACTTGCGTGCGTATGGTTTCGACGGCGGTTAGGTTGTCGTTGAGGAGTTCGTTTTTGAGGGATTGGAAAACGGCCGATTTCCACGCCGCCACCTTTTCCATCTCCACCACCCGCTTCTGCGCATACTCCGTCGAAATCCCCGCCGAATAATTACGAACCTCCCCAGACGCCTTGGGCGGCACAGCGCGATACACCAAACGCCACAGCACACCGCTCAAAATCAGCACCGCAAACACCCAGTAGAGCAACTTGCCGCTCGACCAATTATCGCTAACCAGCGCAAACCCAGCATGTACACTCGCGGCAACCAACGCCAACAATCCTGCATACACATGCGCCCACAGCCACGTCACCATCGTACTGCGAATTGCGGCTGGCAGCCTCTCTTGCAGACGCCGCTTTCTTGCCGAATACAGCGCGACAATCAACGACAGCACCACGGCCAAAACGCCTAGCCCATAGCCAAGTGGCGTATAGCCGCGCAAAAGTTGCTTACCCTTAATAAGGTAAAACGCATAGCCCAGCAACGGCGCGGCAAGCAAAATGAACAACATCAGCCATACAAAATGTCGCTCAAAAAACGTGCGGGGTCGGGTTATCTTTGGCAAGCTCATTGATTTATTGGTCGACTGTCAAAAAACGCCACAGATTTCCATCATGAACAATAATATTGCCATCCGAAAGTTCCGCATAAAGACGGCCAAGCGAGGTTTGGAAACGCCCCACATATACTTCAGTAGACTTCGTGCCGAAGCCAACTTTTTCGCGAATATCCTCATTGGTGCGCCACACAAGACCAAAGCCATGAGTCGGCTGCTCAAAATTGGACGGAGAGCCTGCTGGCGGATCAAATTCCGAGCCGCCAGAGATGGGTTCTCCTTCATCAAACTCATCCACAAACTCGCGTCGATCAATTGGGTTTGGCACCTGTAAAAAAACATAAATTTTGTCTGTGCTTTTAATCCACTGCATGACACCGCGCTCAAATTGTTGCAAGGCCATATCGCTCGTCGTAACACTCACGACGGGACATTCATTAGGTGCAGGGGTAAAGAACCATTGAATAGCGCAGGTGCTTGGGTCAACAGAAGGCGTTATTGTGGGTAACGATGGTGTATTTGTTGGGAAGGGTGTATTGGTAGGGAATGGACGTGGTGTGTTCGTTGGGAATGGCGTGTTCGTAGGAAACGGGCGCGGTGTATTGGTTGGAAACGGGGTGTTGGTGGGGAATGGACGCGGTGTGTTCGTGGGGAATAGCGTGTTGGTAGGGAACGGAATGGCGGTGTTTTCTGCGATTGTCACAGGCGTATTGGGCGGTGATGTTGGTAGTGGGAGGGGTGTATTGGTTGCAGGGATTATGACTTGGGCAACGGCCGTTGGCGCAGGCAACTGTCCTACAGGTGTTGGATTTAGACTACCCAAAATAGCCGCATCTGCCGTGCCAGTTGGTTGCGCAACCAAGAGTGGCGGCAAATCAGCAACCACGGCCAAATCGCCTAATTCTGACAATGCTGTGTGCGTAATGCGCACGTTGAGTGAGCCACTGTTATCGTCAAAGCGATCCTCATTTGGGCTTAAAATAAATGACCCATCTGACTCAGCAATAAACTCTGTTATGTTGCCTAAAATGAACGGGTTGGCGTCGCCAATTTTACCAATTAGCGTCATCACACGAGCTGAGGGAATGGCGAAATCAGGATTATCAAAAACGCGCGCATCTCCTTCAGCCTGCACAGGGTCAAACACATTGGGGCCAGCCTGCCAACGGCCACTGATAACTTCCACCAATACGCGATCGCCCTGCTGTAAGATGATGCCTGTATCTGTTTCTGCATCTAGGCTGTTCACCGCAATCGTGCTGATGACGGGATCGGGGATTTCGATGGCTGGCGTGGGGACGGAGGTCAATTGGCCGAGGACAGTTTTTGTATTTGTGGGCAGGGCTTCGATAACGGATTCGGGCAATGCTGTAGGTGAGTCATCTGTGGCGACGGAGGCAACGATTGGGTCGCTTTCTGTGTTCGGACGGGTTAGTAAAAATGCGCCGACCAGTCCAGCAAGGAGAAGCAAGCCAAGCGCAGGCCAAAGGAATGAGCGGCTGGTTGCTGTGGCTGTTTGGGGGCTGGTTGGGGTTGGTGTGTAAACGGCCGATTGTTGCGCCTCAGTCACTCCCTCCAACATGCGCGTCTCTGGCGCAGGGCGAGAAATATCCATCACATCCCGCGCAAAATCGGCCGCTGTTGCATATCGCTCATCCCGATTCTTCGCCAAAACTTTGCGCATAATCGGCTCAAGCGCGGCTGGCAACTCTGCCTTAATTTCACGAATCTCAGGAATCGGCTCACTCACATGTGCCATCGCCAACCCAATCGGCGTGTCTGCTTCATAAGGCTGTTTGCCCGTCAGCACTTCATAGAGCAACACGCCAAGCGTGTACGTGTCAGACCGACCATCTAGCTTCACATTACCCCGCGCCTGCTCGGGGCTCATGTAGGCTGGTGTGCCAAGCACACTGCCCGTTTGCGTAAAATTGGCCTGCTCTTCAGCCAGTTTCACAATGCCAAAGTCGGTTAAATAAGCGTCCCCTTTTTCATCAAACAAAATATTGCCTGGCTTCAAATCACGATGAATAATGCCAGCCGCATGTGCCGCATCTAAGGCGGAGGCAATGCGCTTAATGATGGTTGCCGCTTGGCGCAAAGGGAGTGCGCCTTCATTATCTAGCTTGTCGGCCAGCGACCCGCCAGACATATAGCGCATGACGATATACGGCTGATCATCCTGTTCGCCGTAGTCGTAGACGGAGACGATAGCAGGATGTTCGCGCAGGGTGGCAATGGTTCGTGCTTCGCGCTCAAAGCGGACGCGAAAGGTTGGATCGTGGGTAAATTGGCTCGGCAAGAGCTTGACGGCGACTTGGGTGTCGAGGCGTGGATCGCGGGCAAGGTAAACGGTTGCCATGCCGCCACGTCCTAATTCTTTTTCAATTTGATAACGGCCGATTGTTTCCATATTCTCCTATTCCTGTACAGTTAACCCAATCAATAACTCATCTTGCCCAAACGCCTCCACAGGATCAATGCGGAAAGCCGCACCAACTGGACAAGCTGTGACACAGGCATAATCATTATGCCCTGCACATAAATCGCACTTTACCGCAATATGTGGCGCATGCGGATCGCTCTCTGGCGTACTGTCGCGCCCCAGCAGCATGTCAATTAGCGACACAAACATGCCTTTGGCTGGCGGCGGCGTCTCAGGATGCATCTGAATATTGTCATAGGGACAACGCTCTGCGCAAGCCCCACAGCCAATACAATTGTCATCCACAATGCTAATTTCACCGCTCTCTAAGCGCACAATGCCGCTGACGCTGCAAAGCAAACAGACGGGATCTTCGCAGTGACGGCACGCCGTCGGAAACAGCAAATTGCCAAGCTGTAAGCCCGTGCGATCGAGGCGCGAATTGCCATGTCGACGCTCGCACCCTTTGACACAATTATTGCAGTTGGTACAAATCGCTTGATCAATAACCAACAATTCATGACTTTGCATCACGCCTTGATCAAGCAGTGATGTCCACGATAAGGCAAGCTGTGTTTGGTGCGTCGGTTTCTCGGTGACGGGGCGCGTCGTTTGCGCAAAATCTAGCTGGCGTTCAGCTTTTGCAGCGGCCGCCAACAGCGTTTGCTTGGCATCTGGATGTTTATTAATCACCTCAACCAAATTCTGCCGATCAATGCGAATTAAATCAACGGGCGTGTTGGCTGTCGCGGTGAATGACATCAAGCCACCCGCGATGCTGGGCAAGACGCCAAAGGTGTCGCCTTCACGAAAATAGAGCAAGACGCGTGATTGATCATCGCCAAATGAGCGGCTAATCTTGAGAAAGCCACTGCACACGATGTACATGCCTTCAGGGCGGCTGTTTTCGCTAAATAAAATTTGCTCTGGGTTGAGAGTGACGAGTTCGGCGTGGGAG
>JAYJMJ010283223.1:0-11464 GCA_036873875.1 Laminaria ephemera
GTTGGGAATGCTGAACCCTCTGCGCGATAAAAATGAAGGCACGTACCGGGGGGGAGAAGGGACGACACCTGTGACTAGTGACCACGGCTTGTCCAGAAGCTGGAAAGTAAAAAAGTGAGAAAAAAAAAAGGAAAAAGTGTCTGTGTCGATGCCTCCTATTAATAGAGAGACGAGCTCTGTGGTCACGAACTACAAGACAGAAATACACATTGCAAAAACAGTAACGTGATTTGGCCATGCAATGCCAACCGCAATGAATACGAGGGCGGAACATATATACAAGCCAGCACACCAAATATAAATGATATATTTGCAAGAAAGAAAAGACTTACCAGGTAAGATAGAAGAAAAAAGAAAAGAAAAAGAAAAAAAGAAAATGGAAAGAGAGGAGAAAAAACATGGTTAAAAATGATTAATAGTTGCGTTACAGAGTACTGGTATCGCCTATTAATAACATGAAATAAAGAAAAAACGGAGACACCGTGCTATAAACGACACCTCTTAGTACTGCTATGAATAGTAACAAGACAGGCTGCCCCGAATGCCGTATCAATCCGGTATTTTTATTTAGGAACGAATACAAATAAGTGGGGTCAAAATGAGGGTAAATCCAACGCGATGGGGGATGCAGGTCGTACACGCAGCAGTACGCAGTATGCAGGACAACTTCGTAGCACATCATATCATATCATATAATATCTCCAGGTACTGCATATCGCTACTTTAAGTTATCAAGTCGTTAATTAAATTGCGGGATTTTCCCAGATTTTTCCGACAAACGAAAATAATTTGATTTCCTTGATTTATCTGTGGTGATACGGGAGACAAACAAAACGAAAGCCAATTAATTTTGCATACAAAAAAAAAAAAGGCTATTCGGATCGGTGTGATAGACTGCCTTCATTGCGCCGTTCCCTATTATTATAATAGAACCAACAAACGCAAAAATAACGCGAGAACCTCGTAAGCTATCCATCTCCTTTGCTGCTGCTGCTGTAACCATCACAGCAGCACCAATTCCAAAAAGAAACAGAACATCCAAACAATATAACGTACCAGGTACCTGGTAACATCGTAGAACCCATCGGTGCGTGCGCATTCACAAACTTCAAGACAAGAAAAAACTTGTGCCACTGGGTGACCGACCAGAGAGTTTTTGCCCCAAAAGAGCTATTTTTCTACTTTTTATTGGCGTATTTTTTTTTGGCGAGCCTGCGACATACAGCAGTACATTGCCGGCACACAAGGACTGCTCTGCAGTTCACAAAAAAGAATTGGAATTGCGCTCGCTCGGAGGCTATGATACGTGTGCTAGTCAACACAACGTGCTCTTACCACAAGATTCTTAGTAGCCCCAAAAGCCCCAAAACAAATGCAACCCTACCCTACGACACGAACACGAAAGTGCTGTCATCTGGCGGCTGTTAGGTTGCCACAACAATCTGACTCTGTACGTAGGTTGAAAGCTTCTTCCAAGGGTTACTCCGTACCCTCTCTTTCGCGACATGTTGCCAAAGGACTTGGTTGTCTCATGATCGGAGGGGGCGGGGAGGGGATGCGGCCTAGGGGGGGGGGGTGACAAGAGACCTCTCAAGGATGCTGGCTTGGCTGCACCATCAGTAGCTGTCCCTCAAGGGGCGGGGAATTTGTGTTCGGTACGAATGAATGCACACGGACTACTCACAGGCCACTCCAGAAGCTATGTTCAGGATCACCACGCCGCGGATGAGAAAGCTTGACGAAAAATTCTCCTTGTTCTGGGGGTTGATGCGCTCTCCGCGTTGCACGAAGCGGGGGTCGTAGGCCCCGTGCTTGCCCGACCTCCGCTTCTCCCCGGACGTGACAGCGGCCGTGTTATGGGCCATCCCCAATGCTTCCTGGTAAAGAAATAGTCCGCAAAGCCCGAAGGCGGTACGCAACCCAACGAGGCGCCCGGCAGCATTGTCGCAAGAGAGCACACAGAAGACAGGAGGGGTCGTACATTTTGACGATAGCAGTTTAGATGCAAAAAGACGACCGAATAACAGGTCTGGTATTCCTATTGTGGGTACACCCTCCAAGTGCCGTATGATGGAGCATCGGCGGGAGAGTGACGGGCCAATTTTCGCCTAAAGTGTTTACTGGACCTGTGCGGTAACCAGCCGCAGCAATCTTTAGACGCGGCGCAAGGGTCGCAGACGCAAGGAGGAGCACGCTGTGTTGCTCGCAGAGAGGGGTCGAACATTGACAAAAGACGAGCTATAAGGTACCGTTGGAAGGAAGGATAATACGCAACCAAAATGTAATTGGTGGACAAAAGTAAGACTTACCTGCATCTTGCCAAGACGTTGGGTGAAGCCAGACGCGGATTTTATCCGCCTGTGTCCGACCGACCCATTCGCCCTCCCTTCCTCCGCCTGAAATTCGGGCATGGGGAGCAACAGGAGGTAGGTTAGTGTTGCGCTTCCGCCGCCGCAGCCCCGGGCTTCTTCCCTTCTCCTTGAGAGAGAGAGAAAGCAAGAAAACAAGAAAACCGAACTTTCCGAACAAACAACCACGCAATCACAACACAAGGAGGCAGAGAGAGGCCGTTCATTATCGCTAAAGCCCTACCTTCCCCATATCCGAGCCATGGACATTCAGTCTTCGTCCGGTTCCGTTTCCAGGCATGGTACGAGCAGGGTTCGGAGAGCTCGAGCCCCTGCTCTTCCAGCTTCTGGCTGCCTAAACAAAGCAAAGCGCTGCCTTGAGAGACTGGACGGGGCGACTGACCGAGAAGTTTTTATAAGGCCTCATTTCTTGTTATGAGCAATATGAGATTACACGGAAACTTTCGGCCAATCAGATCACTCGAAAAATATCAACCACCATACCACCGCCTTGGACTGAATTTCGATTTGCCCGCGGGACGGCGAGACAGACACGCGGGACGCTTGACCGTTCAAGAGAGAGCACTAGTCTGTCTCCCACACAGATATATACTGTAAGGACGTGTCCCTCGTGAACACGCGATGGACCTCCTTCCCATCGATGATCCGAGCCTCACGGATGAGATATCTTGGGTACCCGCGTCTCCGCTTCCTGAGGAGCCCGTGCAGGTGCAGCCATTTAGGAGGGGAGTTTTTCTCCGTGCGTGAACGGACTGATTTGCCTCACCATCATCACATGGGTTATCGCTATCACGATACGATGTCTCAACAAGTTCTAACTATTTCTTGAGAGAGAGAAGTAGTCCGAACCGTTTGCCTACGAGAGCGCCGTCGGTCGCACTCCTCGCGTCGGTTTGCTAGGCCTGAAGCCCAAGCAGAGGCCCAGTCTTCCCCGGGCTGACACCTCGCTCTCACGCGTTCCCTCGTTTTCAGGAAATCGACATCCCGCAACGCTCCCAAACATTGCTGGATGCTGGAATAAGCGTACGGAACACGACGCAGCCTGGGGGAGGGGTCCAAGGCTCGCTCGCCATGTTTTCGAACCCGGGGGGTATCTCGAACGTGTCTGTCCCACCAGACCTGTCTGCCAGGTATGGGAGAGGGTGGCGCCGCCGTCGATCCTTCGATTGGAGGCGCGATGGTGCTGTTGTGTGTGTCAGTCATCCCGTTCGTTTTTGTTTTTGCCTATCCCGCAGCTTTTTGTTTCCACAGCTTTGTTTTGGTGTCTGGTTTTTCGAAGGACAGAGGAGAGCACGTGAAGGATAGACAGCAAGCCTCGCTTGTTTTGCCTGCTGTGTTTTTTTCTTTTTCGACGCAACAAGATATCTTACTGAATGAAGGTCTCTTGATCTAAAGCCCTATAGACTGTCTTGCAAGGTTTTTCATTAGTCTTTTGACCCTCGTCTAGCTCGTCTAATTGGCCGCCGCCCCGCCTTCCCACGCACTGCTGTGTTGCATCCCGGTACCACATCATGGTTCATTGTTTTCTTAGCGGAGGAGAGCGAAGTGTACGGATGGCTCCCGAGCCCGATATTTATGACGTTATCCATGCGGACAACACCGCTATGGAACGGGTGGTAAAATCCAAGACAAGAGACATGTCATCTACCCCAACGCACTCCAGCAATCACAGCATCATCGGGAGGGGGAGCAGAGGGATCCTCAAGAGAGGGAAGAGCAGGCGCGCGGGGAGCGATTCGATACACGCCGGGTTTAGCGACGTCAAGTCCGTGTCCAGGTGAGAGAAGCACAACATAACAAGCGACAAACAAACGAAAAAAATGGGACCGCGCGACCGCGATGATAATTATTTACCGTCAGTATAGTCTGCTTTTTACCGCACACCTCCTCTGAACCAGGTACAATAGTTTGGTACTTGGTGTCATTTTTTATAGTTATACCAGGTATCATATGATCATATGTTTCGGTACCATACGCCGCGTATCATATTTTTGTGTACGAGCACGTACTGCTCTGTATGATGCCCACTTTGGGTGGAAATGTAAAGATTGTTGTTTCATTAGTATCAATATAAAATGGTCGTTACATTTCCGTTCAGACTAGTATCCGAATCTTGTTCCAAGCATTTTGTCCGGGCGGAAATATAAGGACCGTTTCGCACTTAGTATCTATACTTAAAACTGTCTTTATATTTTCGTCCATAATGGTATCTTAATCTTGTTCCTAGCATTTTGCCAGTACGACAGGAGGTGGAATATTAATATTTTTGTTAAAGTGTATCGTGATCACGTCATTGGGCGTCGGAAGTCGGGTCATCGGGAAAGAGGAACGAACCACCACGCTACGAGTATCTCGTACGAGTACGTGAGGATTATGGAATGGAAGCTCGTACGAGTACGTGAGGATTATGAAATGGAAGCATCCACACAACATACTTCAGGCAGCGGACAAACCGTCCTCTTGTGGACTCTAGGGTGCAGCGGGATCGGGGGTGCACGTTACTTGGTTGCGCAAAAGTTATTATAGGCTTCCCCTTCCCACTCCATTCCTCCCCCTTTGATGAGTGGGTAAATATTAATGTTTCGAACTCATCTATAATAACTCGTTTCCACACAACGACTCGCTGTTACAGAGTGCCAGGTAAACTACAAGAAATCTACTAAGAAACAGAAATTCTGACCCAAGCTGGATTTCTTATTCAGTATAATAGCGGCTCCCGATTTTCTTATTTTCCTGTAAAAATCAGCCTGGCTTTCTTATTCGGTGTCCTGTGTTGCTGTATTAGCCGTCAAGAGAACAGTGGGCCAGACGCGCCGTGAGTCGTCGGAACAAAAAGCAGATACCACGACGATAACAACACAACGAAACCAAATCGGTATCATTAGACCCCATTAATAGCTCATGATTTCCCCTTTCCATATTGCAAGAGACTACGTACCGTCTAAGGGAATTGATTATTACCATTACATAGCCGTGATTTATATCACGACCGCGGGAGCGTTTAGGAGCCGTCCCAGGGTTTCAGGCCTTGCATTTCGTATGTTTCTGCCGCACCCGTCTTCTCCAGCGCACCAGCCAACTCCCACAGGCCAACTTGCAACGACAGCGAAGCCCCGCAGCGGAGTGTTCATACAACCTTAGGTGTATATGACGCCATAAACTAGGCAAATTTGGTCGCTGCAGCTCTCACAGCCCCCGAGACCGGCACCAATAGCCTTATAACACCCCAACCTTCCCCATCCTTAACCCCAACCCAAAGCGGAAACACTAGGCCTGAAACCCGGCGATGGCTCCGAAACACCCCCGTAGTCGTGATCATCAGTTTCCGCCGTCTATCGTACACCTTTCCTTCTCGTGTTCGGATTGATTTTCGTGCACATATAGTGCATTTCGTGCATTTTTTAGCTTTTGCCATTTGTGTACAGTATATGGAGGCTTTTCTTGTCATAGTTGTACTGGCTTTGTTATATGTAGGCGTACGTGGCGATTGGACGCGTTGGCTACCTTGTGTTTACGTATTCTGAGCGCACGTATATATTACTGTAATAGTCTAGACTACTGCGCTAAAACCTTTCGTACCAGTACAACGTGTTCCGGTAGTGTACCTGGTACCAGGTACATCATAGCCCTAACCCTAACCCCAAGCCCAGTGCAGCAGTATTAATATGTACAGCACAGTTATACGCGTAGTCTAAAGCTGCAGCAGCAGCAGTTCTAACTCTTTCTGGTGACATAAAAGCGAGTTATATGGCGGTCTTCTATACCTTACGTACAACATGAGACATGAGCACCCTGGGCGCGTGTCGTATCATACATCTCCCTACGTACGAGCAGTGCTTCGGGCACATCCCCTACCCCAGCACATTGAAGCGCAGCATTCTATTACAACTACTGCTGTGCAGACGTGCACACAATTTTCTAGCCGTATAATATGCACTGCCAGGTACGCAGAACTGTTTTTTCGTTAAACATCTTTCGTCTCCTTTCATGCATGTTTTTTGTTAAAAAAGATGGAAAAAAAAATGTAACATCAGTCTCGTGAATGTTAGCTCGTTTGTCTGACAATAATACACGTGCAATAATACACGTATCAGACAATGTGCCTGGCGGAGAAAATGGTCGCCCCCATTATTTAGGGCTGGGCCCTGGTCCAGTACGAGTATGTACTGCCAGTACTACTAATAGTACTACTACACTTGTAGTACTGTTTCATTGACCAAAGGAGCTGCAAGGGTTGCCAGGCGTCAGTATATTGACTACCAGGTACCAGGTATTTTCTTACTCGTAAGGAGGCCCATAAAGAGCAGCTGATAAAATGATAAAATGGCGCAGCGCCGAGAGGGCAAGCGAAAAAGAACAAATAGAGGGAGGGAGAAAGAAGATCGAAGGACGAAGCCGGCTTATCCACTGATGGCTTGTGGGCTTTGCGGATCCTTTACCATCGTGCACTTGTCCGCTTTTCCTGCATACCGTCCGCTTTTTTTCATTTAAGAATTGGACCCACTTTTTGGGGGACAGTATACTTGGAATTACTGTGGGATATGTTTTGCAGTGCTACTCTGTGTACAAAGGTTCAGCCTACCACCCGCGCGGCCCAAGCATCACGCAGCCTGCAAAGATGAGTATTGACCACTCAATTGGTCGAACTCACAGATGACGTATTTGAAATTATTTTATAAAATTGATTGCCTTTGAAAAATGGCCCAAAAAATCAACACAACAAGCGACGTTCCAAGTAGTTTTTTTTAGCCTTGATGTAGTGAAGCCAAATCGCGTAAAAACGCGGCCAGTGTATAGCCAGTATATAATGTGGTAGCTAATAGAGTCCAGCCCTACCTATCGTCCTTTTGCGTTTGATCATTTTTTTATTTTTGGTGGCCATAATTTGTCATATGCTTGCATCTCGGATACGGATTCCACGAAATATCGGTAAGTCTCAAATATCATCGAGTTTCAGTACGTCAGAGCTTCGGCATATACGTAAGACTCGGAGCTTCGGCAGAGAACGACGTACGTAACCAACACCAGTATGGAGTTATCCCATGCTACGATTGCCTACGGTATTGACTACGAGGTCTCGATCATATCGACACCCCGGCACCACTAATGTCGCTATCAATAGTATCGACCACTCAACCGGTCCAAGTCACAGCTGACATATTTGAAATAATATTTTTCAATTTCGGTAAAATGTTGTACGACTTGTACAGCAGCAGTATTAGAGTGTAGATTACTTGTGTGACATCGCTTGAGGGCGCTCAAACACAAAACTCCACGACCCACATAATTAACACAAGAGCACGAGAGCACTCTTACCCAAAACTTGGCCTTAAGCGTTCCACGCACGTTTTTGGGGACAATTTACTTGGAATTAGGGCGGGGTGGGGTTTGCAGTTCTTAAAGATTGGCATTCCTCTGTGATATTTATTACTGCGCCTGTAAGAAAAACCACAGGTCAGACACATGTCTAATTCGCTACCTGGTACAGTGGTAGATTTTGTTTTTTGCCCGTTTTTGCTGTGGCCGTTATGGTGGAACCCTGATTTTGGTGGATAAAGCCATACTGGTGGAAACCCCGATTTTGGTGGGAAAAGCCGTTCCGGTGGAAATCCCGAACATGGTGGATACAGCCGTTCTGGTGGAAGCGCCGAACATGGTGTGGATAAAGCCGTTCTGGTGGAAACCCCGATTTTGGTGGATAAAGCCATGCTGGTGGAAACCCCGGTTTTGGCGGATATACGTACTCGCGTGGGATCAGTGTGTGTTGGTGGACCCTCTCGGCGGCTTATTGTATACACCAGGTCAGTTTGGAGGGCTCAGGTCCGGGTGGGATGAGGATGCCACGTGGGTGGATATAGCCGTTCTGGTGGAAACCCCGATTTTGGTTCATAAAGTCCCGTGGGATCAGGGCGCTTTGATAGGCCTTGCCGGCGGCTAGTTACATACCTGGTACCAGGTACCCAGGGTCAGTTTGGAGCGCTCAGGTCCTAGTGGGATGAGAGTGCCAAGTGGGTGGATGAAGCCGTTCTAATGGAACCCCCTTTTTGATAAATTCTCGTGGGATCCGGATCTGTTGATGGTCCTTTCCGGTGCCTAGTTACATACCCAGAATCACTTTGGAGCGCTCAGGTCCTAGTGGGATGAGGGTGCGAAGTGGATGGATAAAGCCGTTTTGGTGGAAACCCCGATTTTGGTGGATAAAGTTGAATGGGATCAGGGTGTGTGTTGGTGGGCTCTGCCGGCGGCTGTGGTATTTATATACCAAGGGTTAGTTTGGAGGGCTTATGTCCGGGTTGGATTAAGGCGCCAAGTGGGTGGATCAAGCCGTTTTGGTGGAAACCCCGGTTTTGGTTGATAAAGTGTGGGATCAGGGTGTGTTGGTGGGACCTGCCGGCGGCTATTTAAATACGAAGGGTCAATTTGGAGGGCGCTCTTGTCCGGGTTCAATCAAGGTGCCATGTGGGTGCATGGTCGTTAAAAGCGTCGACCTGTCAAATTGAAATGATCTGACAGGCTCTGTATTGTTACCATTTTTTGGCTTTCTAGAGCACGGCACTACTGGCACTACTGACAAGAATCATCAGTATACAATTCGTACGGACCTTGGGTGTGCTGAACGCTGGATGTCTATTGTGTGGAAATAGCATTCACTGTAAATGCTCTGAATTAAGACATGAAGACAAACAACCAGTAGCCATTGTTTTTCTTCTTTTGAGGTGTGGAGTGCAGGTCTGTCGTATCGCTGACTTCGTTCATCATTTTGCGCCATGTCTCTGTGTTTCCCATGAAACCAGGATGTGGCTTCGGCTGGAACTCCAAGTCATTGTGGCTCTGATGAAGTGGTCAACACTTGAATACCTGGTATTTGCTATTCATAACATGTATAATTCGAAGTATTTGAATTCATCAAAGGATTTGAATTCATGTTTAACCCTCTTAGCACCCACTCGGAACCCGCAAAAAAATAATAAACTACGACCATGTCAAAAGAGCCCAGACTCTTTGGGCCCACCACAGCAGACAGCAGTGCCATCACTTTTCAAAGCTTTGGCGTGGTAAACGGGGCGTTCATAGTCCACTCAAAGAGCATGCCTCTAAAACCAAGTAGTACCACATAAATTTGGGCTTATTTCATGGGCCCTATTATAGCGTTCCACACACAGTGCTAACAGGGTTAAATTACTGTCTAATTATACCTGGTACGTACTGGCACTAAAATACACTGGTGCTAGATAGAATATACTGGTACCAGGTGCTGGTACGTACGTATCCGAGGTCCTAAACTGTTAACTACAGCAGCAGCACAAGTGTGTCGAAGGGGTTTCGATACAGTCATCGATGTATGCTATCTTCCTTCGATATGTCCCTATGGCCGTTGTCGCTGCTGCATGGACCCGTGTGCAAGGTGCAAAGCTTAAATGAAACCCTTTGGGACTTGAGAGGGAAAAGTGTTGAAAAAATATGAGACGAGTACAAACATCGTCGGTGATTGATGACACCAAGCAACCCGGGCTGCTGAGCCGCTGAGCCGGGGTGTCATCTGCGATTGACCGATTACCCGAACTTCGGCGGAAGGAGTTGCACGACACGCGCGCTGCATGATACAATGATACATACTACCTGGTACTTGCATGGCACGCTCATACCTTAGACGACCACACTTGTATTTTATTTTGTCGCTGTGTCTGGGTGCCGGTTAAGCTTTCTGTCTTGCACAAACATTTCACACGTCGGACAGATCGTCGATCCCCACTTGATGATCTGGATTTTATAGGGAAGATCTGTATGGTCTAGCTCATGTTACCGGGTGGGAGCCGTACGATCTGCATGATTTAACAAAGGTTTCCGTGGTTGGATCTGTACTCTTTGTATACAAGTCGTGCACAACATCTAATAACGGCAGATACAGCATCTACTGCTGTAGATGATCTAGATGAACTAGATCGTGATATGTCCGAGGTGTGAAATATTTCCATATTTCTGAGTCCCAACGGGATTTCGTAAGGTTTCTTGTCTTTGGCAAAATTTAAATATGTACTGGTATAATACAGGCAGCTGACACCCTTAACCCTTCTAGAACGTAAATAAATAGCCTCACTAATTCCGAGTAGTATGTATGTCCCCGTAAAAGTGGGTGCACTTCTGCAAGGGTTAAAAACGTTGTCTGGGACTTTTCAAAGATGTCTTTCTCGCAAGAAAACGTAGTTTGTGGGCACGTAGTACTCCGGGATTCCCGTTTGGACAAAGAATCCGTGCAGACGTTAGGTGTGTTGGATGTTTTCGTTTTTTGTCTGTTCTTTCTACCGGTCGACTTCCAGCACAAGACCGGTAATTACTCATCCTTCGTGAGGCGCAGTAGTGTCCATGCTGAGTGCTCACCATTGGATGTCGTTAGATCGACAAATGGGTTGATGTCAAAAGACCATAACAACAGATGCTGACTGGTAAATGGCACCAGTACCTGGTACCAGATATCAAGCCATTCATAGCTTTTGGTCTCGTGCGTTGTGCATTGAGACACCGCAAGCTATCATATGTACCAGCTACCATTGTCGTCTGATTGTAGCGATCAGGTAGCTGTAGTCGATCGTGTTCCGTGTTCGGGTGTTGATTTCTTTAATATTTTACCTCTTGCTGTCTCCTGGTGTCCGCCATGTAACACGCAAGGAAACACACCCCCACTGCTGTGTAACACGCAAGATAACACAGAACACACAACGCACCCTCTCGGACGGGTAGTTGCCAAGCTGATTTCCTTGACAACGGGGAGAGCGCAAACGCCGAGCGACGCGTCGATGGAAAGATGTCGACTATCTTGACTACAGTCTAGATCTTCCCAAAGCCGCCACTTTCGTTGTGTGTGCTCTCCCGGTTTTGGACTAAATCGGCTATGAATTTGGTCCCAAGGTTGCGTGATCTTGATTATAGTATACGGTACTACAGCACCTGATATTGTATCCACCAATTCTGCAGGCTCTTCTCCCCCATCCCCACTACGGTACGCGCCTCATGTTTTATGAGAAGAATTCAGCACTTTCTTCCCTCGTCGACTCGCGTCGAACTGTGCTTACCCACGCTATAAAGCGCTCTCGGCA
>JAYJMJ010283252.1:0-11462 GCA_036873875.1 Laminaria ephemera
GGGTTTTGTTGCCTTTTTTTTCCCAATTCGGTGTTGGGTTTCTAACGGCCCCTTGGCATCGTAAACTGCACTTCGGTGGTAGGTTCCATGCGGGCCTTAGCTTTTACACATATTACTGTTAATATGTGTATATTGCGTGTGTACATTGCGGGCCTTAGCTTCGCCGGCGGCCCTTACTAGGCCGCCGGCGAACTAGGCCGCCGGCGAAGCCCCCTTGTAGTATACATATAATGTGACCTCCCGACTCCAAATATTATCTGAAAGTCAATCGATTGATGTTCCTACAAGCTGAAATTCAATAATCATGCGAACATGTCCCACGGGCCGGTGTATTGAAACGGGGCAACCTGCGATTAATTGCATGTATACGTACTACAGCCGTAACGTTATTTATTTTACCTACAACAAGCTGTAATAATAGTACGGCAAAATAAACAAAATGCAATCACTGCTCTATTTGTTGTTGCTTCAATATACACCGGGCATATATTATATTGTTGAAATTGCCCCAAATTAAAACCCCGATTACAGTACAGTATGATATGCTCGCGAAACGTCGACGCATAGGAAATTATGACAGCATTCTGCATGGTGCACCATACAACACCCAAGGATATGTTTGAGAGTTTTAGGCGAGCGGATCAGCAGCCTCGGAGATCACTGGGAAATGAAGCCGTGCCGAACCCTAGCCCATGCTGGGTACCAGGTATGTTTGTGGCCGATTGGTGATTGCCGAAAGGTAAGCGCCTTGGATTGCCGTTGGGCAAGTCCGGTTGCGAGCTTCAAATCTAAGAAAAAAAAATATGGTGATTAGGTCACCCCATGGCTGAAGAAAAAAGGTGGGAGTGAGTGAGCTGATCAGGGAGAGTGAGTCCTCGTCTGTCGGCTCTCGGCAAGATGAATGCTCTACAGCTCGATGTACTGTATGTACCGGGTCGTTGAGCTGGCCGGCCTACAGCTGCTAGCAAGGTTCCTAGACTTGACCCTAAAAGCTGTACCAGGGTAGGCGATGCTACATAATAAATAAGCCTTGGGACAAAACACTAACCAATGTAGAGGTAGCCATCACAATCGTTGGTTGTACGAGTGGAGGCACGACAATTCCACGTAGCTTCACCCCGTCTTGTTTCTTTGTTGGATTTCTTCTCTATTATTGCGCATAGGTTTCTCGTGAAGAGAATACGTCGCCATCGACGTTGCCGGGGCGCGGGGGAATGGAGAGGTATCCCCTCTCCTTCCCCCAACCCCCTCTCCCTCACACGCGGTATTCACCCCCCCCACCCCTCCACCCCCCCTTGCCCAGTCTGGTTCACTCGGACACCCATCCACTCGTGCGACGAGATCAGATGCCATCGGCAACTAGGAATGGCGGGGGGGCACCGGTCTGGCGGGGCCCGGGGACGAAGAACGGTCGTAGGAGCAATGCGACGACCGGAGGGGGGAGGAATACAGCAACCGCGCGTGGCGACGACGGAGGTCTCGCCGCGAGTCGAGAAGCGCGCCCACCAGATCTATTCGAGGCGGGAGGGGCGGCGGGCCTGGTGACTGCTACGCGGGCCTTTGTTTGTTGTAGTAGTCATTGTTGTTTTGTTTGTTGTTGCAGTCATTGTTGTTGGTTGTTATCGTTGTTGATGTTGTAGTTGTCATTGTTATTGTTCTTGTCGAGTTGTTCTTGTTGTTTTACTTTGTTTTTGTCGTTATTGTTGTGGTTGATGCTGATGTTATCGTTGTTATGTCGTTGTTACTCTGTTGTCATTGTTGGTGTTATTGTTGTTGATGTTATCATTGTTATTTCGTGTTGTTTTCGTTGTTGCTATGTTGTTTTTGTTGTTATTGTCATTGTTCTTCTTGTTCTTGTTGGTGTTAGTGTTGTTTTGCTACTCTTTATATAAAAAAATAAAAATACACTACTGTTACAGCTAGCTGTGAGATCGAGGATTGCGTCGAAGCGCATCTTTGCAAGCTGTGTGTGATACTCCGATCGCGCGTGTTACGGTGTAGTTGTTGACCCTGTTGTTGATGTTGTAGGTGCTGATATTGGTGTAGTTGTTAGTCCTGTTGTTCCAGATGCTGTTGTTCTAGATCCTGTTGTTTTTTATGTTGTAGATGGTGATGGTGTAGTTGTTGATGCTGTTGTTGTTGTTGTTGTTGTTGTTGTTGTTGTTGTTATTGTTGTTGTTGTTCTGGCGCGCGATCTTCAACAGGTAAAAAAAGGAGTCTACACTTAGGCAGGAAACTAAACACAAACACATCCCAATCGGGATCCCAGGATGATTTTTTTACAAACACAAAAAAAGATGCATGTATGTATGTCACATACGATAATTCAGTAATGCGTGTCATGTCGTCACTGCTTGTATACATAGCTACGCAGAGGCTACCGCCGAAACGTTCCCACTAGCCCTGTTACTGCATTATCCCGGATGCAGCGTTACTGCCTGGTGTGCTGATTGTGCCCAATGCTCCACTTTTGTCGGGCACGACTACACGCAGTAACACTGGATTTTATAAGTTGAGAAGATGGTTTTCAAATGAGAATTTTTAATATTAATTACCAGGCACCTGGTATATGATAAATTATAAGAACAATTAATAGATGCTTGGCCAGGGCATCCAATCGGGAGCGCTCACGGCATCGCGCAACACGCGAACACGGCTAGCTGTATATACAAATGAGTATCGTAGCATGATGATGTATGTAATTGTTTGGAGGTATTGTGCGCATGAAGGCGATGACGCCCTCACCGAAAAAAATTCTCAATTGAAAATAATTTTCTCAACATATAAAATCCAGTGTTCAGTGCAGTATTACGGTAATCGTCAGTGAAATCTTCGACCATCACTGAATAATCAGTTGAATCATCAGTCATTATAATCGTCAATCATTATCAGCTGAAAAGTGGGAATGCTGAACCCTATGAGCGATAAAAATGAAGGCACGTACCAGGGGGAAGGGAAGACACCCGTGACCCCGGCTTGTCCAAAGGGTCGCTGAGGGCAAAACCTCTTACGAGTTGACCTGGAAAAAAAGTGATGATAAAAAATAAAATAAAATAATAATAATTAACCGTCAGCAAGTGGCAAAACGGAAAAAAAATGGAGGAATGTTGCCGCGCGGGTGATACTTTTTCCGATGGTAACTATTAAATAATACGACGGTACGGATAGTTGCTCCAGTAATTGCCCGTCGTAATGAAAGTTAGCCGAACGCAACTGGAAAAATGCCGTAAATATTTGTTTTCCCTATCCCCCGTAAAAGAACGACTCCAAACCTTGGTAGAAACCCTTACAAATAGAATACACAGAGCGTGGCACATTGCAACAACAGCACACACAGCACACAACACACAACAGGAAGCTGAAGTAGATTGAAGCGGAAGTGGATTAATCTGATTCACAATATGATACACGTAACAATGTAGATGCATCGGACAAACACAGAGCGGTAAAGTGCCGAGTGCCGAGAAATAAAAGTGGACACCCCGGGGATAGATATGCCTCTTCCCCTACCGGGAATGTTTTTCATTCCCGATGTTTGCGTAAGTACGTGTATGCAACTCGAAATAAATGACGATATGCGTAGTTACCTGTACATAAAAAAAACTGCCGTCAGTATTATACCATCCATGCTTTTTCCCTCATCGCCGTTATACCAGTAATAAACACAGGAGGTGGCCCCTTTTAAGGGACCCCGCGATAAGGAAAATCGGTACATTAGGGACCTAATTTTTTTTTCTGATTATTACTTGCCACTTGAAGGGATCTCGTTCCTTACAGGGGACGCATCAACACTCAGTGGGACCCCAGGTCCCTTAAAAGGGGCGACTCCACTGTCTCACACCTGAAAAATGGCCCATGCATTGCTACAAAAACGAGTTATGTGCTCCACAAGTGCCAGATAAACGATTGGGTCCACGTTAAGGGACTGGTTCCCCTCAAAAGGGCCACATTAATCTTAAATGCTACAAAAACGAGTTATTATGTGCTCCACAAGTTCCAGATAAACGACCGGGTCCGCTTTAGGGGGATAGGTCCCTTAAGAAAGGACACATTTTCCTCAAAGGGGGGCACGTACTGTAAGTCTATAGTCCATGTACTAGTATTATAGTACATTAAAACAGTATAGTATATTATAACACGCCTGGCATGATATACTTCGTATCTGTTTTGTACAAGACCAGGTACCACGTACATTCTAACATATTACCAGTCTACACCATAATATATTGCGTGCCGCTTGTCCAAATTAATTAATTACCAACCCCCCTCAAAAATAAAATACAAACTAATTAATTATTAATTACATTACGTTACCCCCCCTTATATAATATGTTGCGTCCCCCTTTGGCAATAATAATTAAGTAAACCAATCATCCTCCATGTAATATATATGACAAGCATACCTGAGACTACGAGGTATGACTGCAGTACAAACATGTACGTAACTGCCAACATAGGGTAGTTTTTGGTCTGAGTCTGGGCTCGTTCTAGGGTTTGGCAAGAAACGGCGATTTTCGGCGTCCAACCCTCCTTGAAGCGCCGGTCATCACATATAATAGTAGGCACGTAGCATCTATAAGGATCGTGTAGCTCAAGTCTATAGCCTATCATAACGCCCTAGTCCTCGTCTATAGTCTATCATAGCATCGTAGCCCAAGTCTATAGAACCTATCATGCCCCTCGTCTATAGACTATCATAGCCCTTCCTAGTCCATTATTGCCTATCGTAGCCCTCGTCTACATATAACCTATAGCTCGTCTACAGTGTATCATAGCCCTCGTCTATGATGATAGTAGCCTATCATACCCCTCGTCTGTAGCCTATCATAACCCTCGTCTATAGCCTAACATAGCTCTTATCTGTCGCCTATCATAGCATCGTAGCCCAACCAAGTCTAATGCAGTCAGTCCATCAGAGCTCTCGTCTTTACCCTGCCATGCCCCTTGTCTGTATAGCTTATCATAGCCCAAGTCCATAGCCTATTATTATAGCCAGCCCTAGTCTACAGTCTATCATACGCCTCGTCTATAGCCTACCATAATAGCTCTCGTCCATGGTGTATCATACCGCTCGTCCATAGCCTATCATACCCCTCGAATATAGCCTATCGTGGCCAGCCCTCGTCTAGAGTCTATCCTAGTCCCCGTCTGTAGAAAATCATAGCCCCCGTCTATAGCCTATAAGAGCCCTCGTCTGCCTATGGCCCTCGTCCGCACACGGAATCTGGTAGACCTTGTTGTGATTCGAGGGCAATAGCTACTGTAGGTGCAAAGAAATGTTCAGTAGAAGTGCCTACGTGTCTATTCTGCTCGAGTTGGTGGCACCACGATGGCGAGAAAAATGCCACGCTGAGAAACGTAACAATACAGCGTTACCCGACATTGTTTGGGTCAGACCATAATTCTTGGTATTCGTAGCGTGTTTCATTCACGAACGTCAGCCTAAACAAACAGGTCAGGTGGCATTCTAATGCTTCGGCCAAAGTTAGAACCAAAATGTCCCACCTCCCGGTATATTTAAGCGCTGTCACGTACTACTGTACTCTTATGGTGGCAACTCGAAAGTGGTGTGACGCCACGGGCGAGATGCTCGCTGGCCATGACCGTGCCCCGGGCCGACGAAGCTGACCTCAGGCGTTTTGGCAGTTACCGTAGTATGTGACACGCAAAATACCGCACACCCCGGGACTAATTTCCTAGCCAATGTTGTCCGAAACAAGGGAGGCACACACACAACAAATATGGCAAACATGGCGAGCGGGGAAAAGTATCGTCGAGATATTTCCATAGACGCATATTGCTCTCTATTTGCATATCAGGGATCGCGATGCGCGTCCCCGAAATGGCGTCGTAGCAGAGGCTGTCGCTGGGGCTGATAGACCACACAGGGTGGTGGTGATGCACTTGGTATCACACGAGTAGAAGAAGAAAGATGTTTGGTGTATTAAACCTTGAGTCAAAAGAATGGCTGAGAACACTAGAACCGCTGGAGTCTGTGTTGGTGCTGGAGCAGTGAGGTGTGAGAGCTGGGGGGGGCAGTCATCCTGTGCCACAACGTCCAGACCTACCGCGCTGTCCTCTTGTCCCGCAACATCTAGATTTACTGGAACATCCGTCTAGCATGTGCTGTGTTCTCGAACAAGCTACTGCTATAATCTCGCCGAATAGTTGAGAACTCTATTATTTATTGTTCCCTTTCAAACTGAAACCATCAAACCTATATTATCTTATTCCACCGCATTCTACCCTTCTGGTATACATCCAAAGACTATCCTCAACTTAGCAGCTCTGCTACTGCCACTGCTAGCCGCGACTACTTGTACTGAACGTTGACTACGTGTCGGCTACTCAGTCTACACTTAACACTCCCCCTCAACGGAAGTGCAAAATAACAAAAAGTACTGATCATGGCTAACGATCACTAGCGCTTGTTGGAAGCGATAGAAACTTGACTAAAGTGCTGATCATGGCTAACGATCACCAGTGCTTGTTGGAAGCGATAGAAATTTGACTAAAGTGCTGACCATGGCTAGCGATCATCAGCGCTTGTTGGAAGCGATAGAAACTTGACTAAAGTGCTGATCATGGCTAACAATCATCAGCGCTTATTGGAAGCGATAGAAACTTGACTAAAGCGCTGATCATAGCTAACGAGCATCAGCGCTGGATTGAACTAATACAAATTCATGAAAACTCTGATCAAGCAATGACTATCGATCATTAGTGGTTATGGAAAAGCAACTTATCCACAGACCGCTTGTCTGCAACTTGTGCGCTGCTGCTGCATTACGTATGCACACGCAAAGCCGATGAAGTATACACCGGAAACATTATCCCAGTGACCAATTTGTTGATCAAGAAATAGAAATAACTACTTACTGTAGCGGCCGACCACGTTTCTGTCCGCCCCGTACAAAGAAGACGTATGAGTGGTGCTACTACAAACCAAATCTTGCACAAATAGTCTAGCAGCCGGACCACGTTTCTGCCGCCCTCCCGTACAAAGAAAAAGTGTGGTGCTACCTACTACGAAACAAACACATCTTTCCATAAGGCTGATGCGACCACAGGGAATGATGATATCCTCCTGGCGATCCAGACAGATGATGATGGTATAGGGACTCCAGAAACGACGACGATGTTCGTTGACCCCAGAAGCGATGTTCCAGCAGTCCCAACCGATGATGATGTTCGGCAATCCCAGAAACGATGTTCCGGCACATCCCTAAACGATGATGATGATGTTAAGTGACCCCAGAAGCGACATTCCAGCAATCCTCAACGATCGGTGATGATGCAGGAATTCCCGAAAACGTTCTCTCTCGGTACTCCAAAAATACATTATATTGTTGTGGACCGATCCCGAAAGACACTTCGGCGATCCCACGTTGTTGTTGCAGCGACCCCGGAAGCCCCGGCAGTTCCATCGAACAGCAGTACTGTAGCGATTCTGATGAAGTTGACTTCCCGTTGTCCGGGTTGCTGCCCCAGTTGTCTTCTGAGGATGTGCGGAGCCTGAGCCCTCCTTGCTTGTTAGGTGATGCCGAAATCCACCGTTCCAGCTAAGTACCGAAGTAGATACTTGGCCGTTTCAATGTACACCTCTGATGGTTTGGGCATCGCCCTTGCGAGTTGGTTTACCGCGCACGAGATGTCGTAGCGTGTCATCTGACCGATGTACATGGCGCTGCCGACAATAGCTTGAAGTCGCCGCTTCGCCTCTTCGTCCAGAAGTTTCTCTTCCGGCTGCATCAGGGATAGCTCCTTGTCGTACCCCGGCGTGCCCAACGGCTTGTAGTCTTGCATGCCGTATGCCGAGCACCCGCGACACGTTTCCCATGTCTGACATCTCGAATCGACGACCCTTATGGCCATCGCTGAGGAGTACGAGGGCGACGACGTTTTTGGCAAGAACAAAGGTTCCATCAAGCGGCTGGTGGACAGCGAGGCTTCTGAGCACTACCTCGACGACCGCCCGGGACTACGGGAACGTCTATCGGACTACGTACGGTTGGATGAACCGCGCGAGATCACCACCGCCGAAAACCACTATCTGACAGGGGTTGCTACAGGAACCATCAGCGGCTACATCATCGATCAGACCGGGGTTAGGCAACAACTAAGGCCCCCGGTTGTGGTGGTGCCCGGCATTGGGCGTAATATCTTCTCGAATGCGAGCACCATGGAGCAGGGAGCTACAGCAATCTTCGCTCTGGAGCAGTCGCGGATCGAGACCAACAATTTCGCCATCCCGCTACAGCAAGCCGGGGGGCGTCGCAACCTTTACACTTTCAACATCGAGCTAGGGGAAGTAGACTTAGCAATACACGCAAGGTTAACGCGGACCAACGGCACCGTTACATGGGCCAGATCAACGATAGGCGTCTGGAGCTTATCAGCACAACGAACGCTAACGGCGTGCTCTTCAGCGGGGGATTATCAGGTGTGCTGGCGGGGGAAGGATCACCAGCAGCACTGGCGGACGACGTTGGCGGACAACAAGGACAACAATCATCGGCGGACGGCAGCGGTGAACAGCAACCGACGGCACGCGGTGAAAGCGGACAGCAAGGGAGATCTGCTGGAGGGGTGGCCTCCAACCCAGGGGGGGCGGCACCTCAGCATCAGGCGTGGGGGCAAGTGAGCGGGCGCGACTGCGGAGATACATTCGCTTCGGTTTTCAAGGTTCAGAGCATCCGCATGATGCTCGCTACGGACGACGAATCGACGGTCATTCTCACTCTCCTTGTGGATGACGTGCTGCTGGCAGGCAGCAGCAAGGCTAAACTTGATATGCTCATGGGAACGCTGATGAGGCGGTTCGGGATGCCAGACATGAGAAACATGTCGCGGGTGCTCGGCATGCAAGTCACCCGTAATATCGAGACCGCTCGTAATCACCCAGGAGGACTACACCAGGGAACTGCTCGTGAAGTCACCAGGGAACCGCTCGTGAAGTGCGGCATGCACGACTGCAGGTCGTTGGTGACGCCGGGGTACGGCAAGAAGCTATCCCTGATGCAACCGGAAGAAAACCTTCTGGACGAGGAGGCGAAGCGGCGATTTCAAGCTATTGTCAGCAGCGCCATGTGTATCAGTCAGATGACACGCTACGACATCTCGTACGCGGTAAACCAACTCGCAAGAGCGATGCCCAAACCATCAGAGATGCGCATGGGAACGGCCAAGCATCTACTTCGGTACCTAGCTGGGACGGTGGATTTCAGCATCACCTAACAAGCAAGGAGGGTTCAGGCCTAGCACATACTCAGAAGACAACTGGGGCAGCAACCCGGACAACGGGAAGTCAACTTCATCAGAATCGCTACAGCAATGCCGTTCGATGGAACTGCCGGCTCTTCCGAAGTCGCCGCAACAACAACGTGGGATCGCCGAAGTGTCTTTCGGGATCCTGCATCATCACCGATCGTTGAGGACTGCTGGAACATCGCTTCTGCGATCAATGAACACCATCATCATCGTAGAGGACTGCTCAAACATCACTTCTGGGGTCACTTTACATCATAATCGTTGAGGACTGTTGGAACATCGTTTCTGGGGTCATTTTACATCATCCTCATCGTGGAAGACAGCTGGAACATCGCTTCTGGACGCATGCTACGGTAGAGGTGCACCATTTATTCTCTGAGGCTCCTCACTTGAGGAGCTCTATCCTTCTCCCACTGATTTGGGGGAAAATAAAAGTACTACCCGATGAACAATCAAACGAACTAGGTGTACAATGAAAATTATTGCAAAAAAAGAACGAAATTCCGACGGTTTGGGGTTGAGGAGCCCCGTCATTCAGAACCCGTCTCAGGCCAAAAGTGCTACCTTTATCGTAGCACGCGTCTCTGGGGTCACTTAGCATCATCATCATCGCCTAGGGCTGTGCCGGAACATCGTTTCTGGGATTGCCGAACATCATCATCGTTCGGGGCTGCTGGAACATCGCTTATGGGGTCACCGAACATCATCGTCGTTTCTGGGGTCGCTATACCATCATCGTCTGTCTGGATCGCCAGGAGGACATCATCATTCCCTGTGGTCGCATCAGCCTTACCGCCAGATGTGTTTGTTTCATAGTACGTAGCACCACACGTCTTCTTTGTACGGGAGGGCGCAGAAACGTGGTCCGGCTGCTAGACCGGCTGCTAGACTTTTTGTGCAAGATTTGGTTTGTGGTAGCACCACTCATACGTCTTCTTTGTACGGAGCGGACAGAAACGTGGCCGGCCGCTATAGTAAGTAGTTATTTCTATTTCTTGATCAACAAACTGGTCATTGGAATAATGTTTCCGGTGTATACTTCAGCGGCTTTGCGTGTGCATACGTAATGCAGCAGCAGCGCACAAGTTGCAGACAAGTGGTCTGTGGATGAAGTTGCTTTTCCATAAGCACTAATGATCGGTAGTCACTGCTTGATCAGAGTTTTCATGAATTTGTATTAGTTCCATCAAGCGCTGGAGATCGTTAGCTATGATCAGCGCTTTAGTCAAGTTTCTATCGCTTCCATCAAACGCTGGTGATCGTTAGCCATGATCAGCACTTTAGTCAAGTTTCTATCGCTTCCAACAAGCGCTGGCGATCGTTAGCCAGGACCAGCACTTTAGTCAAGTTTCTATCGCTTCCAACAAGCACTGGTGATTGTTAGCCATGATCAGTACTTTTAGTATTTTGCACTTCCGTTGAGGGGGGGTGTTAAGTGTAGGCCGAGTAGCCGACACGTAGTCAACGTTCAGTACAAGTAGTCGAGGCTAGCAGTAGCAGCGGCGGTGAGCAGCAGAGCTGCTGAGTTCAGGATGGTATTTGATGTGTACGAGAAGGATATAATGCGGGGGAATAATATAAGATAAGTTTGATGGTTTCAGTTGAAAGGGAACAATAAACAATATGGAATAGAGGTCTCGAACTATGCGGCGAGATTACAATACGAATAGCTTGTTCGAGAACAGATCATATTCTAGACTGTTGTTCCAGTAAGACTAGACGTTGCGGGACAAGAGGACACCACGGTAGGTCTAGACGTTGTGGCACAGGATGACAGCCCCCCAGCTCTCACTCCTCGACACTCCTCGCTACTCCTCACTGCTCCAGCACCAACACAGACTCCAGAAATTCTAGTGTTCTCAGCCATTCTTTGGCCCCATGGTTTAATATTATAAACACATTTCTTCTTCTACTCGTATGATAACAAGTGCGTCACCACCAGCCTAAGTGGTTTATCAGCTCAAGCGCCAGCCTCTGCTACCACGCCATTTCGGGGACACGCATCGCGATCCCTGATACGCTGCATAGTTTGATAACTCTGTACTTTATTGTTCCGTTTATTGTTCCGTTTCAAATTGAAGCCGTCAAACCTATAATATCTTATTCCACCGCATGATACCCTTCTGGTATACATCCAAAGACTATCCTCAACTTAGCAGCTCTGCTGCTCACAGTCGCTGCTACTGCTAGCC
>JAYJMJ010283263.1:0-11462 GCA_036873875.1 Laminaria ephemera
CCTCCTTTTTTATCAAGGATGATGAAGTCTACGCCATGTCTTGCTAATTGGCAAGCCATCATTAGTCCTGTTGGGCCTGCGCCTATGATGAGTACTTTTGTTTTTGTTGTTTGCATGTTTTTTTTGCTATCTAAAAATCAAGGGATAGGAGTATCTTTGCTTCCTCCATGTAATAATTATATAGTACAGCTTATCAACCAGTGGTGTTTCTAATTTTAATCCATTTTCTATTAATGGATATAGCTTCTTATTTGTAAGAAAAGATGTAAAATAGTTGAAGATTTAACCAGTTCTTGTAAAATGGAAGAAATTCTTCTTGAATCATTGTACTATTAAGACTAGATATTTACTCCGATCTCTTAAGTTTAGTAAAAAAACCTAAAAACAACGATACAAGAAGATTGTATCTTCGTTTCCTTATCTGCGCGTCTTTGACACAAACGCAAGTACCCTCCCTCGTCACCCTCCCCAAAAACCAAAAATTTCACTAATGACTGTTAACAAAAAACGACTCAACCAACCACATTGGTCTATTCAGTCGTTTTTGTAGTATCTTCCTTTGATCTTTAAATTCCTGTCGTTGCGCTTGCGTCAAAGACGCACAGATAAAGAAACGAAGATGCAATCTTCTTTGATCGCTGCTTTTGGGGTTTTAGGAAACTTAGGATATCGTTCCTTTAGTAAGTTTTTACCATATTCGGCTCCCCCACATAGTTTCTCAAAAACACTAATCAAACCTCCAGCTCATTTCATTATCAAACCTTCATTAAAATTTATTCTAATCATAAATAAATTGAATGCGGTAAATAAACAACTTATTCACCGCAAATTATACGGCGAATAAGTATATTTGTTGTAAACTACAAAATAATGTTGTACCTCCATTTACAAAAAGATTGGCCAAATTTTCGATGGGATAACAACCAAATAATAACCTTATTAGCAGAGGTCCGCCATCTGCAAGGCAGGATATTAGGTCGAATGAATCATTTGGGATTTGAATTACAAGCAGAAGCATTATTAGAAACAGCCACTTTGGAAATTGTTAAAAACCATGAAATAGAAGGGGAACTATTAAATAATGACCAGGTAAAATCTTCCGTTGCTCGTAGATTTGGCTTAGATTTTAATTCGGCAACAATACCGTCTCGCTATGTAGAAGGAGTCGTAGAAATGATGTTAGATGCTACTCAAAATTATGACAAGGAATTGACTGCTGATAGATTATTTGGTTATCATGCTGCTCTTTTTCCTACTGGAAGAAGTGGTCTATCTAAAATAACCGTAGCCGATTGGCGCAAATCAGGAATGGGCGCAATGCAAGTAGTTTCTGGAGCTATGGGAAAAGAAAAAATTCATTTTGAGGCACCTACTGCTGACCGCCTAGAAGTAGAAATGACACAATTTTTAAATTGGTTTAATAAAGACAATAAGCTTGATTCCATTTTAAAGGCTGCTATTGCTCACTTGTGGTTTGTGACCATTCACCCTTTTGATGATGGAAATGGTAGAATCACTAGAGCAATAACGGATAGGCAGTTGGCTAAATCTGATAAAAGCCCTCGTAGATTTTATAGCATGTCCGCACAAATTTTATTGGAACAAAAGGCCTATTATCAAATGCTGGAAAAGACACAAAAAGGGACGCTGGACATTACTTCTTGGTTAGAGTGGTTTTTGCAATGTCTCAAGAATGCGATGCTAGCCTCTGAAAACACCTTATCGAGAGTATTAAATAAAGCTCGTTTTTGGGAACAACATCAGACAACCCTACTTAATGAACGACAACAACTGATGATTAATAAACTGTTCAATGGTTTCAAAGGAAAACTATCTACTTCCAAATGGGCAAAAATGTGTAAATGCTCTTCTGATACTGCCTTACGAGACATAAAAGATTTAGAACAAAAAGGTATTCTGAAAAAAGAAGCAGCAGGTGGACGAAGTACTAGGTATATGTTAGATTGGGAGGTGTAAATTATTGGCTACAGTCATTTTTTGATTCGATAGCTTCCCTTGTAAGTATTCAATAAGGTAGGATGGTACACGGAAATATCTGACGAAATTTACACGGATTTTTCAGGTTTCTGTACAAGATATGTTCTAGGTCGTAAACGAGACCTTGTCAATATCGCTCACGACCTGTATAGAAAATCCGTTTAATCCGTGTAAATCCGTGTCCCATCCTATCCGTGCTGAGTACTTAACTTTCCTCCCTCTCAAAACCAACAATAACCTCTTCCTGTAGGTGAGAATATTTAATTCCGCCTCCCTAAATCGAAAAATGTCGGATACTGGAGGAAAAATAAACAAAATGATGTTGTTGAACTACACAAATCGAATTAAATTGCACGATTCTACCTTCTAACTAGTAGAAATTGTATTTTTGAACCCAAAAGGGGACTATTTTTATGACCTATCCGTTTTATTTAACGTAGGAACAATTAAAAATAAGTTTACATTCTTGGGTAGCTTATTTTCCTATCTAAATAGGTAAGAAAGATGCGAGCAAAATTAATACCGCTTATATGAAAATATTGAAACACCTACTTTATAGCAGCCTTTTATTGTTTGCCACAACGCTGTTGCAAGCACAAGATATTCACTGGACACAATTCACGATGTCTCCAATGACTTTGAATCCTGCCTTAACAGGAGATTTTGAAGGAACTTTGAGAATTGGTGGTTTGTATCGAGACCAATATAATTTTGTGTCGGGTAAAGACCCTGGAGGAAAAGGATTTAGAACCCCTTCTTTTTTTGTGGATGTGCCTATTATAATGGTTCGTAAAGGAGATTGGCTGAGTGCAGGTATTGCTTTTTATGCAGATAAAGCAGGTTCGGGTGGTTTGACGAATACAGGTTCTTTAATCTCTGCCTCTTATCATTTAGCATTGGATAAAAAATTGAAAAGCTATTTGGTAGCAGGGATACAGTTTGGTTCTGTTGGCAGAGAAATCAAAGATCGACAAGCCTTAACTTTTGAGGATAATATTTTAGATGGTCAGCTAGGAGCTGCAAGTATTGATTATGCTAAATTGTCAGAAGATGGAGAAAGTTATTCTGTTGCCAACTTTGGTTTGATGTATCGTTCTGTTGTCAATAAGCAAACAGATATGAATCTAGGAGTAGCAGTTTCTTATATCACGCAGCCTAATGGTTCGATCACTGCTGGTGGTGGAACTGCTGGTTCTGGTGGCGAATTTAAGCGTCCTTTGAAAACTACTTTTCATGGACAAATCACTCGCCAAATGAATGATAAGTTAACTATTTATCCAGCTTTTATCGTTCAAAATTCTGCTAAAGTCACAGAAATTGCAGTACAAGCAATGGCTGGCTATGAATTACCGTTTAAAGAAACGAGCTTGCAAGCAAAAGTAGGCTTAGGCTACCGAGTAGGCGATGCTGTGCAATTATTGCTAGGAGCGCATTATGATGACTGGCAAGTTGGATTAGCCTACGATTTTACTACTTCTGGATTGACGGCTACGAATGGTGCAAGAGGCGGCTTTGAATTAGCGGTTAATAAAATTATCAGAATTTATAAAAAACCAGACGTTCCACAAGTAATTTTCTGTCCAGATTTATAGTGGGTTAGTTGATTAATTATTGATTATTAATTATTTACGAAATGTAACCCACATGTAGTTGGGTAATAATTAATAATCAATCAATTAATAATCAATCAACCAATAATTAATGAACCAATAATTAACTATTAATAAAAATGAAAAGTACAATCACCTTACTTTTCGCTGTTCTATTAAGCGTAACGGCTTCTATTGCGCAGCCGTTGAACAAAGCGACAGCGAGAGTCATGCTGCAAACGGCAGAGGAACAAGTCCAGAAACAAGACCCCTATCAGGCGTTGGTGTGGTATGAAAAGTACTATATAGAAACCGATGATGCTACTGTCAATCGGGATATGGCCTACTTGCATCAAGAGTTGCGAGACTATAAAAAAGCAGCCACGGTCTTTAAGCGACATTTGAATAAGGATAAGAAAAATGAATTCTTTGAAGATCGCTTTGATTATGGTCGAATGCTCAAAATGGGTAGCAAATATGAAGAGGCGATAGAGCAGTTTGAGTTATTCTTAAAAGATAGCAAAGACGAGGTGAAGCGAGAATTGGCAGAAGCCGAACTAGAAGGTGCTAAAATGGCAATGGCATGGGGCGTTACGGATAAAGACGGAAAAGAAGTCAATGGTTTAAAAATAGAAAACATCAAAAAGGTCAATTCTAAATACTCAGAATATGGCCCTGTTTTATATGAAGATGAATTGTATTATGCAGGTTTCGGGGATATAGAAGATGTAATTGAGGCAGATGCAGATGGGACACCGTATGTGCAAATTTTCTCTGCGACGAAAGCTAAAAAAGGAGGGTGGAAAGAAGGGACTGCACTCAACGTAAAGATCAATAGAGATGATTTCCAAACGAGTAATCCTACTTTTTCTTCGGATGGTAAATATATGTATTTCACTCGTGCTTTATTGAGAGGCAATAAAGTGGAATTGAGTAAAATCTATTATAGCGAACGCAAAGGGGGTAATTGGGGCGCACCGAATGAGGTAATTATAGGTTTTGAAGGTTTAGAATTTATTGCAAAAGAACCCTCTGTAGGAGAATTATTCGGTAAAGAAGTACTCTTTTTTGTCTCTGACATGAAAGGTGGCGAAGGAGGACAAGATATATGGTATGCGACCAGAAAAGGAACAGGCGTATATGGTGACCCTGTAAATTTAGGACCTAAGCTTAATACCGCAGGTAATGAGGTCAGCCCTTTTTATAGAGAAGGCACCTTATACTTTAGTTCTAACGGTTTACCAACTTTAGGCGGTTTAGATATTTTCTCTACTACTTGGGACGGTCAATTATGGAGCAAGCCTCAGAATATGGGCAAAGGCTATAATACTTCCTTAGATGAGCAATCTTTTTTCTTAGATAAAGAAGGCTTAAATGGTTTTTTCGTTTCTAATCGCCCAGGTACTAGCTCCTTAAAAGCTCGAACTTGTTGTGATGATGTGTATGCGATTGAAATACCACCTGTTACCGCTACCCTAGTAGCCTCTGTCTTTAAGGGTTCTAACAAGAAAGCATTGAAAGGAGTGACGGTTGGTATTTATCCAGTAGTCGGTAATACCCCTGGCAATCCAGAAAGTCAGGATAATGAAAAAGGAAATGATTTTCAATTCGGCTTGGCAAAGGAAAAGAACTATATAGCTATTGCTACCAAAGAAGGCTACTTGCCTGATACCGTTTCGTTTAGCACGCTTAATATAAAGGAGTCTATTTCTATAGATAAAAAATTCTATTTAGAAAAAGCACCACCACCGCCAGCTCCTGAGCCTGAGCCAGCACCTGTTCTAGAGCCAGAATATGAAGAAATAACAGTAGAAACCAATCAGCCAATCCGCTTATCTAATATCTATTATGATTTAAATGATGATAAGATATTGCCAGCAGCAGAAGGGGATTTAGGTATTATATTAGAGTTAATGAATCGCTATCCAGATATGGTGATTGAGTTATCTTCCCACACGGATTTTAGAGGTAAAAACTTATATAATGAAAGTCTATCACAGCGTAGAGCAGAATCTGCTACTCGTTGGTTATTAGAAAAAGGCATTGCCTCTAACCGAATTGTTCCAAAAGGATATGGAGAAGAACAGCCTGCTAAGGTAATCGCTAGTCAAGTAGCGGACTCTGATTTCTTACAAGAAGGTTGGGTATTGACCGAAGATTTTATCAAGGCATTAGCGAGGGATGAACAAAGAGAAGTAGCGCACCAAATCAATCGACGGACAGAGTTCAAAATTATCTCTGGGCCGACTAGTATTATTATTAAAAAGATAGAAAAGGTAAAAAAAGAAGTGGCTGCGCCTGCATTAGAAGAGGTAAAAAAGAAAGCTCCTAAGCCTAAAGGGAAAACGAAAAAACGACCCGTTAGGAAAAAGAAGACCAAAAAGAGAGGCTCAAAAAATAGAAAATCTAACCCAAGTCCTGTTGTCAAAAAAACAGCCGAGGTAAAGATGATTTTTGAAGAATCTCTAGTTGATTTTGGTGTCGTCAAAAAAGGGGAGAAAAGAGAGCATACGTTCAAATTCTCGAATCAAGGCACGGAAGATATTATTATAGAGTTGGTCACGGCTTGTGATTGCACTACTTTAGAATATTCTACGTCTCCTGTTGCGCCTGGTGAAAAAGATGAGATTCACGCCGTCTTTGATAGTAAGGATAAAGATTCAGGAGAAACGATTGATATTGATATTATCTTGGTCAATGAAAGTCCTGACACGGGCTACCAAGTAATTGAAAGAGTTTCTTACAAATTCGAAATAGAAGAGTGAAAAATGAGTTATAAGTTATAAGTTATGAGTTATGACGAATATAGCTCTCAAATAAAAGAGGCGACTAGTATACTAGTCGCCTCTTTTAGATTAAAATCGTACAAAAACTAACTACGAAGTAGTTGAACATGAATAGCCACGGGTGGAACCCGTGGAAACTAATTATAAGAACCGTACAAACCCTGTAAAACGGAATTTATTCCGTTCCTATCTAGGCATTCACGGAATAAATTCCGTGCTACAAAAACCACCCAATAATGAACCTGTCAATAGATATAAATTGCGACATGGGCGAAAGCTACGGCCAATTCAAAGTAGGCAATGATGCGGCTCTTTTTCCATATATTAGCTCTTGCAATATAGCCTGTGGCTTTCACGGAGGCGACCCACTACACATAGAACGCACCATCAAAAGTGCTTTAGCACATAATGTACGAATTGGCGCACATCCCGCCTATCCAGACTTAGCAGGATTTGGGCGACGAAAAATGCAAGTACCCAAAGAAGAATTAGTCGCTATTATTAAATACCAAGTATCGGCACTCAAAGGAATGACAGAAAGTTTAGGAGGAAAGTTAGCGTATGTGAAGCCACATGGTGCCTTATACAATACAGCGGCTAATGATGTAGCAGAAACCAACGCTATTATAGAAGCGATTCAAGCAGTCGATCCCAATTTAGCATTAATGGGATTGGCAGGAAGTGTTACAGAAAAAATAGCCAAAGAAAGAAAGGTTACTTTTATTGCAGAGGCTTTTGCAGATCGACAGTATACAGCTAATGGTCGTTTGATGTCTCGCAGCCAAGAAGGAGCGGTTATCTACGAACCAATGCGTAGTGCCGCACAAGTATGGGCGATTATTTCCAAGCAAGAAGTGCCTTGTGCAGCAGGGCATTTTATTCCGATGCAGGCACAAAGTATTTGTATTCATGGGGATAATCCACAAGCGGTTGCCATCTTGCAAGCGATAGATTTGCTGTTAGAAAAAAATGGAATTCGTAAGCAATCAGAAAAAAATGTTTAGCAAAAAAATAAGCTATTACTTTAGCCTTCAAATCCAACGACTACAGAGAAAATTTGTAGAAATAGGTCTTCCTCCCATTGTAGGATATGTACTCCTATTTATCCTTTTTATAGCACTCTCCAAATTTTTATTTTATAAAACCACTTATGCCGCTTATATATATGTTGGGTTCAGTATCACTTTCTTATTGCAATTAGGAGAAACTAATAGAACAGATTTACTCCATGCCATTTATCAAAAAAAGGACTACTATCGAATACGGCTTATTGAAAATAGCTTGCTGATCTTACCTTTTGCGGTGTACTTGATTTATGAAAAAAGTTATTGGATGATTTTAGTGTTGATCGCCTTCGCCCTATTAGTTGCGTTGATGTCTATCAAGCAACAAGGGCAATTTACTATTCCAACACCTTTCAAGAAAATACCTTTTGAATTGATTGTCGGTTTTAGAAAATCCTTTGTCTTGTTTTTAATCGCCTATTTTTTAGTGTATAAAGCAATCGAAGTAGACAATGTCAATCTTAGTTTGGCAGCTATAGGTTTGGTATTTTTAACAAGCATGTCCTTTTATCTTCAACCAGAATCTAGCTATTTTGTATGGATTTATAAAAAAACCATCAATGAGTTTCTACTCACCAAAATAGGATATGCTTTTATGGGCGTTTCTTTATTGACCTTACCAATATGGATAGCTGTTATAGCAATGTTTCCAGCTACTATAGGATTGCTTGCAGGAGTTCAAGTCGTGGGTTATATACTACTGATGACGATAATTTTAGCGAAATACTCTGCCTTTCCTCACGAAATTAATTTACCCCAAGCAGTACTCTTTGGTCTAAGTTTTTTGTTCCCTCCTCTATTTTTAGTTATCATTCCCATTTTTTACTCGCAATCACGGAAAAAATTACAATCTTTTTTAGGATGATACATATTAAGCAGTTATCGAAGGCTTATGGCAATAAGCAAGTGTTGAAAGGAATCAATCTACAGCTAGAGGAAGGGAAAATATATGGTATTGTTGGAGAAAATGGGGCTGGCAAAACGACACTTTTCCGATGTTTAGCAGGGTTTGAGGTGTGCGAAGGAACGATAGAGTCGCCTTTTTCTCCGCTAAAAGATCATTTAGGTTTTTTACCCACCAATCCTATTTTTATGTCAAGGATTACGGGATGGGAATATCTTAAATTGCTATCCCTAGCTAGAAATATAGCTACAGAGCATTTTGAAGAAAAAAACATTTTTGACTTGCCTCTCCACCAATATGCAGAAACGTACTCTACAGGGATGAAAAAGAAATTGGCCTTACTAGGGATTCTACTACAAAAAAATGATGTTTTCATTTTGGATGAGCCTTTTAATGGCGTGGATATTCATAGCAATATTATTATTACGGACATCCTCCAACAGCTAAAGGATTTGAATAAAACGATTCTTTTGTCTTCTCATATTTTTTCTACTTTGCAGGCGACTTGTGATGAGATTCATTTGTTGAAGGAAGGGGTGTTTGTAAAAAGTGTGGGTCGAGCAGATTTTCAACAATTAGAGGTAGAGATGAAGAAGTTGGTTATTGGCAATAGGGTTGATAAGCTACAATTAGAATGATACAACAAATGAGTGTGTAAAAAATTAGAGGAAATCAAGTAGGATGTTGACATTTATACAACGGATAATTGAAGGACAACGGATTTAGACGTTGACCATTTAATACAAAAGATAAAAATGTCAACGCCTAATTCTACGTCCCTACATGTCAAATAAATCGTCAACATCTAAATCCGTTGTCCTTCAATTATCCGTTGTAAAAATGTCAACGTCGTATTTGACTTGTTCTTTATTTATCCGCAATTACAAGCATTTCAAAATCTTTAGTGGTTAATGTATCTTCCCTTGAAAACTGACCAAGTTTGGCTCCGAAAATATCAATTTTTTGGTAGCCTAATGATTTTAATAACCAAGTAATTTCAGAGGGAACATAAAACCGTTGATTACATTCAATTTGCTTTCTATTACCAAAATCATCCTCAAATTCCGTAACAAAATGGTCTCTAAAAGTCATTAGATTGAAATTGTTATTATGGAATTGAGTAGTCTCTTTGTCTTTGTCCTTTGCAAATTCGTTGGTTGAGTTAAATATTGGAAATAATCCATTTAAGGTAGTAAAAATTATTTTGCCATTTGTCTTAATAACTTGGGTAACACTCTTTAATATCTCAAAATTCTCTTCATCCGTTTCCATTAATGGAAAGCCTCCTTCGCACATCATTATTGCCATATCAAATTGATGCTTGAAAGGGAGTTCTCTGGCATCTCCTACTAAAAAATTAATGTCAAGATTTTCAATGGTAGCTTTGTCTTTTGCTCTTTTAATTTGAGAGGCGGATAAATCAATTCCCGTAACGGAATAGCCTCTTTTGGTGAGTTCTATAGCATGTCTTCCTGTGCCACATCCTACATCAATTATTTTTAATTTTTTATTGTGACCTACCTCTTTTTCTATAAAATCACATTCTCCGATAGTGCCTTGGGTAAATCTTTCGTTATCGTATTTTTCTGCTGAATTTTCAAACAGTGTTTCGTACCATTTTTTCATAAGAAGATTGCTTTCGTTTTTATTTTATTTAGATAAGTAATCCGATAAAAACAAGGCACGCAGAGGTCGCAAAGTACGCAAAGGTTTTAGTTTTACTGGTCTCTAAATCTTTGCGTACTGTGCGACCTCTGCGTGCGTTATTTCCTTATATTTTTCCTACTACTCTGTCTCATTTTCTATACACTTTTCGAATAATCCAAAACAACAAAAAACCAATCGGTCCTGCCAAAAAGCAAAACGGCAAGCACAAAACCACCCACGCATGATGAATTCCCAATGCCTGCGCTTTTTTAAACACCCAACTACCTATCAATAAATCAAATGCTAAGTAGTGAATCCAACCTGCTAATGCGATTGTCTCTACGGTAAATAATTGCATTACGCCCTCTAATGAACCAAAGCCGCCTTCTGAATCGCCTTGTTGCACGATATACACGATGTATAAGACGGATAAAATGACGGGGATTATTTTGGAATCTACTAGTTTGTTCGTCCATTTCCATTTGGGGGCGACGATCATTAGTAGCCATTGAGGGAGGACTAAATTATTGCAGATCGTGAATATTAGGGCTGGTGTTATCATATTGTTTGCTTCAAAGTTTCAAGTTCAATCATTTACTTGAAGTCTAGTTGTTCGACTATTTTATAAACCTTTGTACCAATAGTAAGTGGCCAATCACCGTCATCGTCCATTCCTTTAGCACGTTCAATCGCTACTTGAATGTAAGGAGTCAATTTAGTTATCGGTATATTGGTTTTATTATAACCATCCAAAATTTTCTTCAACTCTTTTTCACAATTTTGAGCAGCTTTTCTATTGGGTTGCCCATCAAATATTGGATTCAAATCATAAGTAGTTGTCGTTAAATCTGATAGATGGAGTAATAGCCAAATTTCAAAACAAGGGGTGCTTATTGCTAGATTCATCTCTTCCGCTTGCGTCTGTTTTAGAGCTTCGGCTAATTGATAGTCACTGTTTAAATCTTTATCTGCTACTATCCAAACTTCATCTCTTCCTTTTGTAAAGTCAGAAAAGTCAGATCTAAAAATCATTGCTTTAGTTACTAAATGCTTTAAGGCAGAGTTGCTATCTTGGTAAGGAGAAACTTTTAGTTTAATTCTTTTGCGAGTTTCTTCTTCTACATATGGGAGTAAGCCAGTAAAATATTGTTCTTCCGCTTTCCCTTCTCCAATAATCAATTTATAAGTAGCATCTCTAAACTGTCCACCTGCTTTTTTATAGGTTCTATTTTTTCTCGGCATTTTTAGCGATTACGTTTAGATTATCTGAATCTGTCTCTTTAATAATAGGAATTGCCCCAAAACGACCATTTAAATAGCCTTCTCTTAGATTGATGGAGTCCCAAAGTTTAAAATCATTTAAAGAATAAAGAGTAGAACTGCCTTGATCTTTCTTCTGAATAAACCATATTTCATCAGGGCGAAGTAGTTTTTTGTCCAATAATAAATCTTCGTGTGTAGTACATATCAACTG
>JAYJMJ010283295.1:0-11460 GCA_036873875.1 Laminaria ephemera
AGACTTCGGCAAGAAAACCTTCAGCTGCTGGATGATCTTCATGAACAATCTCATCTCCCGCATCGCCATAGATACCCACAGCCGATGCAGCAACAAGCACCTTAGGAGTCTGAGGCAGTTCGAGAATGGCATCCACAAGTTTGTTGGTTGTTTCCACGCGACTGTCAACGATGCGTTTCTTTTTACTCTCCGTCCATCTTCCTTCAGCGATCGACTCTCCCATCAGATTGACCACAGCAGAGATGTTTCTATCAGATGGCAATTGCAGTGGCTCATTCGTTGACCATTCAAGAAACTGTGCGTTTGTCGACTGGATATTTCGCTGCGCTGATGCGGCATTTCGAGTGGTCAAAATGGCGTCGCCGAGAAGTGGTAACAAATGCCGGCCAACAAACCCAGTTCCACCGGTGACTAACGTTGACATTAAATAGGCTTTCGTTGAACTCAGGTGCAAGTCTGTTGCCCAAGGCCCACTGTTATGAATAGCGAAGGCCAAGCAACCCATTGGTAATTGCTCACTAACCGATTGTCATAGTCCGAGATAACCAAGCCAGCCAAACCAGACTCAAGATCGTCCTTGGTGCAATAAAAAACTCCTTGCCAGAATTGCATCAGGCAAGGAGTTTCTTGTTTTCAATCATGACTCTCGACGATTACTTGTCGTTGAAGTCAAGCTGCCAGAATCCGTCGTCCCATTCCAAAGTGACTTTACGCCATCCAAGAGGAACTTGCGGGTAAGGATAGAATGGTCCGATGTACGGCCATGCTGCTGCTGAGTGCTGCTTCGGGTAAGAGACAGCACCGTAGTTAGGATTGGCTGCGTAGCCAGGCCAAGCGTAACCAGGAAGGTTAGGTGATCCAGAAGGAGCACCGCCACCCATCATGCCACTTGGCATTGGCTCGCCCATTCCACCACCCATTACTGGGCCACCCATGCCAGGATCAGCACATGATGCGAAAGCCAACGGCTCTCCGCCACCCATGTAGCTGCCACCAAAGTCTTGTGCCGGAGCATAAGTCGCTGGCGGTGCATAAGTTGTTGGTGGTGCAGCAGGTGTTGGAGCGTAGCTCGCTGGACCTTGATAAGCTGGCTGTGTAGCCGACTGTGGCTGCTGGTAAGCAACTGAACGTGCTTCAGGACCACGTTGATCTTGAGCTTGGCCCATCTGCTGAGCACCGTAAGGACTAGCAGTTGTTGGCACGTTGTTTGAGACTTCGATGTCATCAACAACCTGAACAACTCCCAAGTGACCGGCTTGCTGTGCAGCCTTAAGGATTGTCATTTCCTGTTGAGGATTAGCGACATAGCCTTTAAACCAGACCGTGCCCCGTTCAACGTTCATGTCGACGTTGAATCCCCGTAGATTGCCCTGCTGCTGTTCCATTTGCAGCTGGCCCTTAATGTAGTCAGCGATTTGCTGATCGTTTGCCATGCCAAAGCTCGGCATCAGCGAAGTAACCGCAACCGCGATTCCAAGGACTAAACGTCGCATCAGATTCCTCCAAGTACAATCCCGTGCCGGGTGAGTTTGAATCTATCCGTTGGCTGGAAAAGCTGACCAATCAGCCACCGGCTGGGTCAATTCAAACTATGTTGGCCGAGCTTTCAAAAATAAGCGTTTGCTAAACCGAAAATGTTGATCTCAGGTTCGATTTATCGCTGCACGAGAAGGAATGAAGTGAGAACAACAATGGTCTCAGATCAATTCGAATTACCAACAGATGTTGGAACTTGGAGTACGCAAAGAGAATCCTAGAAAACTAACCAGTCCATCAGACCAGTTGTCACGCTTTTAAATAAAACGAATCTTCCGTGATTCTGCTGCGAGTGTCCCCCCTCGCGGTTTCAATCAATGAACCCGCTTTTGTTTTCGGCAAGCGGAACGAAGGGGATACACAATATTTCGGATTTTACCGATCTTACAGAAAATTCTTCTGATAACGGCTCCAAACTACCAACAAATCGCTAGCAACAAAGGAAAGCTTTTTCGGTTACAGCAGCCTTAGTAAATAGGCGAGCGCTTTGCTTATTCAATCGCGCGACTTCTTCATTCGATCAGTGCGGAGAAACAGTCGGTGAACTTGGCAAGTTCTCAACTTCTAAAGCAAGACTTGCGATTGCGGATCCAAGGCAACGCCTTTGCAAAGGTTGGCCAGTTTACCAATCACCAATAAGAGCCCACCTGGATCTAAAAAATCGTCTTCGCCTTGGTTGCCACCCTTCTGTCCAAAGTGAAAGATATCCAACCTCGCGTCACAGCCTTGAACGCCCTGAAGCTTCGTCCGATCGTCACCAGTCAGTGTCAGGGTTCGAAACTCTTTCATCAATTCCGCGATCTGTGCAACGACTTCGTCACCTTCGACCACGATGATATCCATCGCCGACCGATCATGCGGAGCGATGATCATCGCTGTTTCGAATTGCTCTTCTTTGCTCGTAGATTTCTCTAGCTGAAATCGGGTACCCAAGTCGCCAATTGCCTTCTTGACGGCTTCCAACGAAGGAAGATCTTCCTTCTTGTAAAACACAAAAAAGGTATCTTGAAACTCGTATCGTTGGTCTTCAAAAAGTGACATTGTTACTCGTGGGATCGTTTTCTTGGGGTTGTGGGTCAGTTGCCGTAGCTGCTGCCTCAGGTGGAAATTTTACAGGCGTCTGGAGTCTCTAGATAGAAGTTTTCTCAAAGTTAACCCGTTTTGAGGGTCAACTTTCCGCGATTTCGAGATCCCTCAACGTCCGCAGGACTCCTGAACTCTCAACTGACCGACCGCCGTTCGTTTGAGCGCTATTTCGTCGATGGGCGATGCATCAATTCTTATAGTCAGGCAAGCGAAGCCAGCGAACGGCACCCGTTGTGAGAGAGTCATCAACGTCTTGAGCACTGCTTCGCGTTCCAGGATTGGCATCGGTTGGCCATCGCAGCCAATACAAGCACGAAACTAAAGAGAGCGAATCCGCGAGCGGACTTGTTGCGACAACCACTTTCTTTCACTTGTCGCTCACAATGTCTTCAACCCATTTTAACTCTGGCTTTAAACCAACTTTGCTTTCATCTTGCAAAATGGAAGCATCGACACCGCCACCCAGATCAAAACTACAGTCGTCATCGTCAGCATCAAGGTGGGCGCGAAAAACAGACGAGAAACCGCTACGACGATAACGTTCCAAAGCAACAAGAACCGACCGATACTTACCAGTCTTGAGTTTAGAGAGGGCCACTCAAACATTGACGTTACTAATACTCCAATTGCACAATTCACCAAGGCAAACTTGGCGGCTATCGACCACGCCAGCACAGGCACTGATGAAAAGTAGAATGTTAGCGGCGAACGGGCAAGCAGCAAGATAAATGGAAACAAAATCGTCGCCCCGAACAGCACCACCATTAAACCGCTTAAACTAAATCGTGTCTGCCATTTTTGGTTCTGCCACATCGCAATCGCAAATCCAAACATCGTCATCAGAACGGTTTGCATAACCAACGACAAAATCAGTCCAATATTCTCCGGCGAGGGCTGGATCTTGGATAACGAATTGAAGTTCAAGACGGCAAACAGGCAAGCCAACAAATGAGACAGCGCCATCATCGCCTTAAGCGCGGCGGAACAATTCATAGACTGCATGAGCAAAATGAATGTACAGTTTGTCGCAGCCAAGACACACAACGCCAATTCAAAATTTCGACCGCTTAGAATGAATGGCAGAAAATTCATTGCCACAATCGCGCCAACATTGATCAACAAGACAGGTACAAACAGAATCAACCTCCATCCAGACAGCCTTCCGAGCATCGATCGCTGACGTCTGTCTTCAGCTCCTTCTCCATCTTGGCTATCATTTGAATCCCTGGGGTTCGATTGACCACCTGCGCGTTCCACGTCCATTGATCCGTCTGCAGACGGCAACGTTGAAAAGTCAGGCTGAAAGTCGCCGGTCGACATCTTGGTTCCAAATTGAACAATAGGCTTGGGAGGATTTCAAAACTGAACTACAACTCCGGTTGTGAGTTCAAAATCATTCGTTTGTAAATATTTACACGGCATACTATTGGCCATTGTTTGCGCCTGCCGACACATGCACATCCGAGCTTCGCTTGGCAAAAATAGCCTTACCTTCTTTGGTCTCTGGAAACAGAGAAACAATCTCCTCTTTGATTTTTATTTTCTCTTCTGCTGACTCAGCCTTCTTCAACTTGCGTCCCAAATTCCATGCTGCAAGTCTCCGCCTCTTCATGATCTGGGAAAACCGCCCGTAAACATCGGCATTTCCTTGCTCCATAAATCTTTTCGCACTGAACGTCCCGCCACACGGCTCGTTGAGTAAACTAAAAACCTCTGCCAAGAGTTCTTTTGAATCTTTGCGACCATCCGCCAAGTGGCTATCGACGGCTTTGGTAGCGATCGCCACCCACTCTGGCGGCTCAAGTTGCCTCAGGTCCAATTGCTGAAGATGAACGACGACTTCCCGCGGATTATAAGTTGCCAACATTGCGAAGAGTGTGTATTTGCTGTCCGCAGGCCCTGCCTGATCCAAAAATGGATTTCGAACCAATTCTTTATACGGCATCAACTCATTGGTCTCCACAAACGCCTGCATCCATTGCTGCTTAGCCTTCTCGAGTTGCTCCGGCTTTGCACCAGCCGAAGCAACCGAACCGATTCGATTTACGAAAACTTCAAAGCTAATTGTGTTCAGTAAAGCCTCAGCTTGTTTTCGAAGTGAGGGTCTTGAGTCACAGAGAATTGGCACGAGCTTCTGCGTCGCAACTTCGAAACGTTGATTCCATTTAATAAACTTATTCTCAACCAAATGATGAATCGCTTTCATACGAAAACCCAAATCCGAAGAGTTGAGAAGCCCATCAATTGAATCGTCAATCGTTACAAACCTGTAGTCTCCACCAGAAACCGAAGCCAGAGACTTCATACTGTCTTCTGATCGTTCGTCTTCAAACGCGATCGCGTTGATTGAAATCTTCGTCTCGTCCTCGACAAATCGGGTGGCGATATCGATTGCTTTGGGCTGGTCATCATTCCGCTCACCAACAAACTCACCATCGCTAAGCATAAAGATCGAGTCAGGTCTCATTCTCAATGCAAGAGCAAGGCTTTCTCGCGGATCGGTGCCGCCATCAATTCGCGTTCTGACCAACCACTTCTTGAATCTTTCCTTGTTCTCTGGAGTCGCTTTGATGGGCGAAGCAAAAACTGACTTGTCATCAAACATTCGGTGCATCTTGGCCGAAAACAAGACCGCATAGAATTCCTGATGTGATTGTAGGCTTTCCACCGACCTCAGTAGTTCACTTCGTGCCACGTCGAAACGAGTAACGCCAGCTCGCCCCCTGTTTCGTGCATACATTGTCGAAGCGTCCATGCTACCCGAACAATCCAAGACATAGACGAATGAGTTTCCTTGAGATTTCATTCCGAAAAACTTGGCAGACTTCCCGTCGCCGCCACCAGCATTTCTCAAACCTTCCATCGCTGAAATGTCGCCGCTGTCAGACAAGGTTTCACCGTCGCCGTCATTGTCCCCCATTGAATCATCAATGATGTCCAACGAAGCCAACGACAACTCATCGGAGTCATCGTTTTCACCAACTTCTATCTGAACTTCTTCCTCCGGACCTTCAATGTTCTCCAACTCTGGACTGATAAACAACTCCAAAGCGATCATCGCTCGACCCGTCCCGACCGAAACGAACAGCAAGGAAATCACAATGAAAATTATCGTGTGAAATGCCAATGAGACAAGGAACCCAGAATTCCGAATCAACCATTTGCGAGTGAGAATGTCGGCCAGCTCAAATGGAGGAGCGGTTTCCGAATTGGATCTAATCGAAAACTCATCGACCAACAACAATGGTGGCGGCGAAGAAGGTGGCAAAGAGATCGATCCGTTTGCGCTATCGATCGCCGTAGCGCGACCATAGTTTTCTGCTGCAACACGCGTTCTCCCTGCGACAAGCAATCTCGCTGAGGCAGGCGTTCTCGTTGAGGCAGACGTTCTCGTTGGGGCAGACGTTCTCGTTGAGGCAGGCGTTCTCGTTGGGGCAGGACTGCCCAGTGAACCTGTTCGCCGCGCCTCTGCCAATCGACTCAATGGAGTGGGCAATTCGGTTACCGCTCGTTCCGTCTCTAAATCCTTCTCGCGTGTGCGATTCGCCGAACGAGCTCCACCACCCCAGGGCACTACTGCCAATCGTGGCTTTGATTCCTGCTCATCCGCCGCGTCAGTTTCATTCGAATTTGTCTGATCGGATTGATTCGGCGCAGGCTGAACCTTCCGACTCAACTGACGACGAATCGAAGTAGACTTTTGGTGAGATGATTCCATCGTTCACCATCCAAAAAAGAATAGAGCCCCTCTCACAAAGTGTAAGTGAAATGACGCACCAATTCAATTTTGGTTCCCAAGACCCCAAAAAAATCCGGACTTCGATTGAGAGCGTCGCGCAACAATTCCCTAGCCAAGCTCTTTCGATCGCAACGTTGCAGATTTCACGGCATGCTGAATCAAGTCACGAAAACCACCCTCAGCCAACGCCGCTAGCCCAGCTTGCGTCGTTCCACCTGGACTCGTCACTCGATCTCGAAGCACAACCGGATCGTCACCTGTTTCCTTAGCAAGCTTAGCCGCCCCGAGGACAGTTTGAATCGTCAGCTGCTGACTCATCTCGCGACTAAGCCCCTGAGCCACGCCTCCAAGGATAAGAGACTCGATAAACTCAAATACATATCCTGGCCCCGAACCAGAGAGCCCCGTAACTGAGTCAAGCAGATCCTCTTCAACTTCGACAACAACCCCCGTGGTCTCCAACAACTTTCGAGCTGATTCTCTTTGTTCGCTAGTCACGCTTTGTGAGCAAGCCATTCCGATAGCCCCACAACCTACCAGACAAGGCGTGTTTGGCATCGTGCGGACGACCAATTGAGATCCAGTCTGGGCCGTAATTTTTTGAATTCCCACACCAGCCACAATCGAAACGACCAATCTTTCTTCGACCGTCTCCAGTTCGGCGGGATTCAATGCTGCCTCGAAGTATAGTGGCTTCATAGCTAAGAAGACAATCTCCGATTCGACAAAAACGTCTCGATTGCTTTCCTGCTGTAAAACGTTTACCGATTCGCCAACGGCATCACGAAAGCTATCGACCGCGGCTTGAATCGGATCGGCAACGACAAACGTCAAATTACTATTCGACTTTGCGATGCCGCAGCCTAGCGCTTTGGCCATCTGCCCGGTACCAATGAATCCTACTCTTGTCATCTTGCTTCCCAGAAATTGCGTACCTGAATCCTTTTACCGCTGGCGTAAGTCGGAAAATCGACCAGCCAACCAGCAAACCTAATTATCTCGAATTCCTCTTCTATCGGGAGGGGATTCGGTCCGTTTCTTGGGATATTAACGGTTCGTATTTCACTGCGAGACCGACTGATTGAATCCGTGTAAAAACTTCCACTGAACTAGGTCGTTTTTTTGGTCTATAATTACTGTATCTTCAAGGGCTGCGACCTCGGTTCTCGCAAACACGGCTACTTACATCGCACAGAACAAATCTTGCTTTCAACAGGTGCTTAATGTCTTACACAATGCTTGTCTCCAGAAACTGCAGTTTCATCGCTACAGTGATGTTCGTTTCTTTGTCGCTGGTTGCAAATCAAACGACCATCGCGATGCCTGCAACTCAAGATGCTCTTCAGAATCTTGATCCCGCTTTAAATGAAGCTGCTCAAGCTTCGAACGAAGAAGAGTCCAAAGAGACTGAAGAGAAAAAAGCAAACGCAGAAAAGGGCTTTGGCTTCGAGATCGACTATCAAGTCCAATGTTCTCCTGTTCGCAAGCAAGACAAAACAGGAACTTGTTGGTGCTTTGCTGGAACATCATTTTTAGAATCAGAAATGATGCGACGAGGCGAAGGGACTCACGACCTTTCCGAAATGTTCATTGTCAAAAACGTGTACATGGAAAAAGCACAGAACTTTGTTTTGCGTCAAGGCAAAGCGAACTTTAGCCAGGGAGCGTTGGCTCATGACTACATCAATGCCGCCGGTAAATTCGGATTGGCCCCGGAAGAAGTCTACAGCGGTATGACGCTTGGAGAAGAATCACACAACCACACTGAGTTAGAAGCCACCGTCAAAGGAATGTTGGAAGGCTTTATCAAACAGAAGAACCTTAGTCCTCGCTGGCGAACGGCAACCTCTAAAGTTCTTGACGTCTACCTTGGCGAATTGCCTGAGCGTTTCGATTATCAAGGCGAGTCATTTTCACCAACAGAGTTTGCTAAGTCGCTTGAGTTCGATGCTGACGACTACATGCACTTCACCTCGTATTCACATCATCCGTTTTACGACAGTTTCGTTTTGGAGATCCCAGACAACTTCTCCAACGGTTCTTTCTTCAACGTGCCCATGGATGAGATAGTTGACATGGTCGATGGCGCATTGGAAAACGGTTACAGCCTTGCCTGGGATGGCGATGTGAGTGAATCTGGATTCTCAGCCCGCAAGGGAATTGCAGTCTTGCCCGTCAAATCCGATTCGAAGATTTTTGACAACCCTTCTGAAGAGAAGGAAGTCACGCAGGAAATGCGACAAGAAGTATTCATGTCATATTCGACGACAGATGATCACCTGATGCATCTTGTTGGATCAGCTCGTGACAAGAACGGCAAGAAGTATTACTTGATCAAGAACTCTTGGGGCGAGATTGGTCCTCACCGCGGATATGTCTACATGTCGGAAGCCTATCTTCGACTGCATACCGTTTCGATCACCGTTCACAAAGATGCCGTGCCACGACAACTAAAGTAGTCGATCGAGATACTTGGACCTTCCGCTGCGTTCCAACTAAGATGGCGCAGCGAGCGATGAAACTGACTTTCTGCAACAAGTGTAAAATTGACAAAGACCACTAAACTCATCGTCTCAAGAACTTCGGACCTGGTTCTTGCCGAGAAGAAAATTTTGATCGTTGACGATGAGGAACTGGTAACCCGAGTTGTCAACGCGAATCTGCGCAAAGGCGGCTTCAAGAATGTTGATTGTCTCACGGATCCGCGTGAAGTCATCGCGTCGATGCGCAGCAACAAACCGGACTTAGTCGTTCTCGACATTCTGATGCCGCATATTGGTGGCTTGGAATTGCTTCAGGAGATCTGCGCGACGCCAGAATTCGACGATGTCATTGTGCTGATGCTAAGTGCCGCTGGAAAAGAAGAGGAAGTCGAAGCCCTTGAAATTGGAGCGCTAGGTTTCTTGCCCAAACCAGCATCGCAAACCGATTTGATTCGCATCATCTCCACGGTTTTCCGAATCGCGGACCGTTTTGGCTCTCGATAAAGGCTGGGCGGATTTCCATCGTGCGGCCAGTGCAACATCGCGACGCCTTTTACTTGCGACTTCCCAATCCATTCGAATGCCTTCATTCAATTCTCGCTGATGCCCATCGGATCTTAAAAGCGAGCCCTGTCAAAGAGACAGTGGATTGGCAAACAGAGGCATGATCTAATACACGCAAAAGCCAGTACCCTATTGACTCTCTTGGCGACGCTCTCTTGGCGACGGTAGCTGATCCAGTTTTGCCATGGAACTGCCGCGACGGCGGTAAGCAAGAAGGCGAGAACTCAAATGAAGACGAATTACCTTATTTCCTTTGCCATTCTTTTGTGGGCACTGATTGGTATTCCAAGTTTCGCGTGGGCGGAACGCCCTAACGTGATTCTTGTTTACATGGATGATATGGGCTGGGGTGATCTCGGAACTCAGGGAGCCGTTGGGTTTACCACCCCGCATCTGGATCAACTAGCTTCCGATGGTTTGCGTTGCACGAAATTCTACTCCGTGTGTAGCGTCTGCTCTGCATCACGAGCTGGATTGATGACTGGTTGCTACCCCGCACGTGTGATGGAACATTCGGTCCTCTTCCCAGACTCGAAGTCTGCGCTTCATCCAGATGAAAACACAATGGCTGAAATGTTCGAGTCTGCTGGATACAAAACGCACATGATTGGCAAATGGCATCTCGGCCACCAAGCCAGCGTTCTGCCTACTCAACAAGGATTCAAATCCTACTTCGGCGTTCCCTACAGTAACGATATGGGCTGTGACCCAACAATGGCGCTGGCCAAAGACGTAACGCTTCGTGCTGACGTTACCAGAGAGAACTTTCAGAGCAAATCCAGCCGACGAACTCCGTTGGCTCCACTGATGTTCAATAACGAAATTGTTGAAGTCCCGTCCGACCAAGCCACGTTGACGAAGCGCTATACCGAACGTGCCGTCAAACTGATCAACGAGCATGGTTCGAAAGACGAGACACAGCCGCTGTTCTTATATTACGCACACACTATGCCACACAAACCAATCGCTGCGTCTGAGGAGTTTGCTGGAAAAGCTGAGCGAGGACTGTATGGAGATGTGATTCAGGAAATCGACTGGTCGATCGGTCAATTGACGACAGCGATTCGTGACGCAGGCATTACAGAGAACACACTCTTGATTTTCACCAGCGATAACGGCCCCTGGAATTCAGAGTCTAGCGCTCACTTGCGAGGCAGAAAATTCAGTAATTTCGAAGGCGGCCAACGAGTGCCAACCATCATTTCATGGCCCGGGAAAATCGCTGCCGGCCAAGTCACCAATGAACTTGGGGCCACGATTGACATTCTTCCAACTCTCGCAAGCATTGGCGAATTCAAGTTCGAATCCAGAGACGGATCACCGCTTAACGGTGTTGACCTGTCTGATCTTTGGCTCGGTCGATCAACAACATCTCCTCGTCAAAACTTCTTTTACTATGGAGCGACTTGCAAGCCGAAACCGCAAGGTGTTCGAGACGGGCAATGGAAATTATTGCTTACCGCCCGTCAAACCAAGAACAAAAAATTCACTGAGCCTTTCCCTTGGTTGTTCGATCTGAACAGTGACGAGTCGGAGAAAAAGAATGTGGCCGATCAGCATCCGGAAATTGTCAAACGTTTGACCGAAGAGATTGAGTCTTTCGGAAAACAAATCAAAGATTCTAAACGAACTTCTTGGCACGAAAAAGAAAAGTGATGCGGACTGACGCTCAAACGCCGCCCAGCGGGATGGATTTACAGGTTTGTCCTGTCTAGGAATCTGAGCTTGTATCGAACGTTTGAGTATGCGTTACAATGAAGGCACCTTCCAAAAAAAAAACGACACTACTTTGAACGAACACCATCCATGACAAAGCCATTAAACAGAATGTCTAACATGACTTTCGCCTCGACGTGTGCGATCCTCGTTTCAATTCTTTGCTTGCCTACGTTTGCCACGGCACAGGAGGATTGGTCAGATTTCAAAGCGAAGGATTTCAAGCCGCAGGTTGAGAAGGCTCTCGCGAATATTGAATCTGGAATCACTGCCGGTCCTTACAAAGCTGATTGGGATTCACTCAATGGCTACGAGATTCCCGAGTGGTACAAAGAT
>JAYJMJ010283303.1:0-11458 GCA_036873875.1 Laminaria ephemera
ATAACAAGTGAGTGGCATCGTGGGATCTGTTTAGTAGAGAGACCTGCTGGGGGAGTTACCCCGTATTCTCATAAGAACTGTACCTCTTTTTGGGAAAAATGTTTTCTGACTGACGGGGTTCCTTATAGGGGTACTGTACCTCTTTTTGGCAAAACAAAAATCTGACTGACGGGGTTCCTTATAGGGGTACTGTACCTCTTTTTGGCAAAAATGTTTTCTGACCACAGGGGTTCCTTAACCCAAATTCGTCGGAATGGCATTCTTGTTCTTGCAATACGAATACTTTTTATACCTAGGCCATGGGTTTGGTCATCGGGTTTCACTTTTTAGTTTACTCAAAATAAGTTTTTGGGTGAGGTATCGAACTCCTCAAGTGCGGAGCCTCAGACAAAAAACGGTGCACCTTTACCGTACTACTAGTAGCATGTGTCTACACCAACACTACGGTTGAGGTGCGCCATTTTTTTTCTGAGGCTCCTCACTTGAGGAGCTCAATACCCCTCCCAAAAACCGATTTGGGAAGAAATAACAGTGCTACCTGGTACCCGATGAACACTCCCATGGTCTAGGCATACAACGAAAGCTACTGCAAAAAAAAAAAAGAACGAAATTCCGACGATTCTGGGTTAAGGAGCCCCGTCATTCAGAGACATTACTCAACCAAAAAGTGCTATCTGTATCCTAGCGCGCGTCGTGGCATGTGTCGTAGTGTCATACTAGTTCGTTCGTCAGGTATTTCAGTTGGTTGCGTGCGGTAATTTTTGCGGAGTTCTGTGCCTTTGCATCTGACTTACTGACTGGAGTTATGGAGTTATGCGCCTTTGCTTAATAACATACAGTAAGTCAGTTAGTTGGTTTTTACTCCGTCACCCAACTATTAATAATTACTAGCCGTACACAGTCCAGCCAACTCCCAGCCCTAAAACGCGTGCTGCGATAGAGATACTGTACCTCTTTTTGGCTTTTGGCCAAACCATTTCCGACCGACGGGGCTCATAACTGAGGAACTACCTTTGGTACCTATTAATTGTGTCGTTTGTTGGATTGATTGATCGCTCGTACCGATGTCTGATATGTGTAACTGTATAGTATCTACGGAGATGGATATATGAAAGGTAATAGTCAGGGAGTTCCAACATGTATTTGGCATGTCGGATAAATTGTGGTGGAATTTTGCCGCCGGCATGGCACTTTCCCGAGAGATAATCGAGACCTGTTCACGACTCCTTCCCGGGGCCCTATGGCGGCCCCCACCTACACATGCTCAACCTCATGACCAAGGTGTCTTCTTATCGTTGGATGTATAAAACGTCATTCGTTGTAAACCTAGGCCACGGGATTGCTCATCGCTTTGCATTTTCGTCTTTTCTAGCAGTCAGATCTTTAATTCGAAAAGGACCTCCGATACATGCTACTAATAGTACTAATAGTACTAATAGTACTAGCAGTACGGTAAAGGTGCACCATGTTTTGTCTGAGGCTCCGTACTTGAGCAGCTCTATACTTCACCCCAAAACTCTTTTTGAGTAAACTGAGAGTGCCACCCGATGACCAAACCCACGGCCTAGGTATAAAATATATTCATATTGCAAAAAACGAAAATGACATTGCGGCGATTTTTGGGTTAAGGAGCCCCGTCGTTCAGAAAAATATTTTTGCCAAAAAGTCCTCTACTGAGGGGCCCGGAAGACGCATGCTATGGGACGCGTGCTACGATAGACGGTATTACGGAGGACCATAGTAACCAGGACCTGCGATACCCACAAAAACCTATACATTCCCCTATTTTTACTAACAATATTTGGTCCTAATTACTATGTACCCCCGTAATAGCACTTTTCGGCTTTTTTGTTTCTGAATGACGGGGCTCCTTAACCCAAAACCGTCGGAATGTCATTCTTGTTTAGCAATACCTGGTATGATTTTTTTTGGTACACCTAGGCCATGCATGGGTTTGGTCATCGGGTTGCACTTTCAGTTTTTTTTCGAAATCATTTTTTGGGTGAGGTTTAGAGCTCCTCGAGTGAGGAGCCTCAGAAAAAAAATGGTAACTTTTACCGTAGCATTAGTCTACGTTTTTGGGTGAGGTTCAGGCCACTAGCGGGAGCTGCCTTGTGTCTCGCCTAAAAACGGACGCAAACAAATTGTGTTGGCGCAGCGTAGCAAACAGTTCCATGGCGGTGCGTAATATCGCCAAGTAAAAAAAACGAAAAAGACTTGAGACTAGGGCGTTTGCGATTTCCAACTTCTGTTGGGTTGGGAAAAAATGTAAAAAAATAGTATTGAAACCGACGAATGCCATAACCCAAGACCAACCAACCCACGAGAAAATGAGGTTGGAAATATGAAAAAAAAAATGGTAGCAAGACGTGTTTCTCACCCATTTTTTCGCTGATTTTTCGTGGGTTGGGTTGGCCTTGGACTGTTTCGTTCGACGGTTTTAATATGATTGGTGTATGATTTCCTACCTAACTCCTACCCAACCAATTTTGGTACCTGGTAGTTCGCAAACACCCTACTCGCAAATAACTAGGGTGGCTTCTCGCGCGAGCGGCCGTGAGACGCTGTATATGTGCTCCTACACGTGCCTCCTCTGCCGTAGTCTTATCACCAGGAGGTACTGGCACTGTACCGGTATGTCGGAAGGAAGACGATATCTAGATAATTAATCATTATTATTATTGCCCCCCGACAATGTAGCGTAGATGCCGTTCCGATATAAATCGAAAATCCTCCCGTAATGCAGTAGTATCTCTCCTGTGACTCTCTGCCAACCATTTCCCAATTTCCCTTCCCCACGTCTTTTCATTTTCAGCTATTGCAGAGGACCATAGTAATCAGGACCCACGACATACACAAAAACCTACATATTCCACCGTTTTCCTAACCATTTTTGGTCCTGATTACTACGTTCCTCCGTAATACTAACAATATTATTGGTACTAACAGTACGGTAAAGGTGCGCCATTTTTTTTTCTGAGGCTCCTCACTTGAGGAGCTCTATATATCGCCCAAAAAACTTAATTTTTTAGTAAACTGAAAAGTGCAACCCGATGACCAAACCCATGGCCTAGGTATACAAAATATTCATCTTTGCAAAACAAGAATGACATTCCGACAGTTTTGGGTTAAGGAGCCCAGTCTTTGTCACTCAGAAACAAAATTGTCCAAAAGTACTACCTCTGCCGTGGCACGCGTCCCTCTTCCTCATCAACGTTCCATATCTAGATAATTCTGTGATGGAACCCGAGTTACGGTAGACGAGGTAACCCCTTTTTTTCACCGCCGGGTTTGGCCACTAGACCACTAGAGCAAACGCCTCCGTACCTTGCTCCAAAACACGAGCGGAACGAATGACTCCATGACGGTGTATAATCGTCAAACAAAAACACAGCACAAAATCTTGCGACTCGCAGATTAAAAAGGGGTTTTGATACTCGCGCGAAAGGCCCCGAGCTTCTGAAAAACTTGAGGGCCCAAAAGTGTTCCCCCTAACGTGGCCTTCATCATCGAGAGGTCGGCCATTAACCCCTTCGGGAGAGAATGACGACAAAAAAAATGACGATCACGCCATCGCGTGCTACAGCAGAGGTGGCACTTTTTGGCTATAAAGTGTTTTGTGAATGACAATGACGGGGCTCCTTAACCCAAAATCGCCGGAATGTCATTCTTGTTTCGCAATATGAATATGTTTTACACCTAGGCCGTGGGTTTGGTCATCGGGATGCACTTTCAGTTTTTCGGAAAAAAAAGGTTTTTTGGTGAGATATAGAGCGCTCCTCAAGTGCGGAGCGTCAGAAAAAAAAATGGTGCACCTTTGCCGTGGTATGTGTCGACTGCTGGAGATAACTTGACATCTTCCCTGTCTTAAGTAATTAGATTCTGGATTTCCTTTGTATGTTGACCGTATGACTGGGACAAGCGGCTACACATAGTCAGATGGCACACGGAATAATAGTACAATGTGATGACAGCTGAAGTGTCCGAGCCACGCGGTGCGAGGAGTTAAAAAGGACGCTACCCGCACCGCTACGCGCTCATACTGGTTTAGACTGTTGCCAAGATCCCACTTCCTTTATTTTGCGTCGTGTATACTCCTGGCCCCCAAAGAGGATAAGAGCAGAGAGGAAAAGAGCGGACACACATGCTACAACAGAGGTGCACCGTTTTTTTTCTGAGGCTCCTCACTTGAGGAGCTCTATATCTCACCAAAAACATGATTTCGAGTAAACTGAACGTGCAACCCGATGAACAAATCGCGTTGGACTACGACTCGTGCAACGATAGAGGTAGCACTTTTTTTGGTGAAACGGTTTCAGAATGACGGAACGACGGGGCTCCTTAACCCAAAATCGTCGGAATTTGGATGTTTTTCGCAAATAATTTTCGTTGTATACCTAGGCCATATGGGGATTGCTCATCAGGTGGCACTTTCGTTTTTCTTAAAATTTGTTTTTGGGCGGGGTATAGAGGTCCTCATGTCAGGAGATGAAGAGAAAAAACAACGACGTTGCACGTCTACCGTAGTATGCATCCTAGGTATACACTACGAACACTACATTCATATTGCAAAACAAGAATGACATTCCGACCATTTTGGGTTAAGGAGCCCTTGTCATTCACAAAACAAAATTGTAAAAAAGTTCGACCTCTCTCGTAGCACGCGTGTTCTCTATTAATAGTACATACTGTAGTCTCTTACTGTAGTACACTAGTCTCCTTCCTCACTTCAGGAATAATATACCTTACCCAAACACAAAAAAGTTCAGAAAAACTGGAAGTGCTACTAATAGTACGATAGAGGTGTAGTAACATTCTTTTGTTTTCTCGGGCTCTCCTCACTTGAGGAGCTCTAAACCTCACCCAAAAAAATGATTCGGAGAAGAAGAATGAAAGTGCAACCCGATGAACAAAACCTCCTATGGCCTAGGTGTACAAAAAATACATATTGCAAAACAAGAATGACAATTCCGACGATTTTGGGTTAAGGAGCCCCCGTTATTCAGAAACCAAAAAAAGCCGAAAAGTGCTACCTCTATCGTTGCACGCGTCTGTAACAAGTAGTGGTAGTAGTAGTAGTAGTAGTAGTAGTAGTAGTAGTAGTAGTAGTAGTAGTAGTAGTAGTAGTATTAATAGTAGTAGTAGTGGTAGTAGCAGTAAGATAGCAGTAGCAGTAGCAGCAGGTATGGTTTCAGTAGATATCGTATACAATAAGTATCGTTTTTCAGTAGATACCGCTCTCCTTGAGGCGGCGGGAGGCCAAAGGACGGCGCGTGACTCGGTTTTACGTGTCACCACCCATCTGCCCCATGTGAAGCCATGCACGCTCTCCGGCTCGTAGCTTGCGACGTCCAACTTGTATGTTCGTATCTCTCTAGATACGTTGTTGGGTAGAAACGGTACTTCATGGTAACCCTTCGCTAACTCCTAACCAAATCCCACGTGTGCTGTCCCCATAGCGGGAGTGCTGTGCTAAAAGGATTAAACAAACACGCAGAACTCGCCAAGTTTGTTTCTCTGTTAAACCCCTTCGGGGTTTCAGATTGAAGCAATAACTGAGTCCCACAAGGGTTGATGGCTCTTCCTAGACGCTTGATGAGATCGCAATCGTCGCTTTTTTGGTCGTTATAGGGTTAGGGTGCCAAAAAGGTTATAGACCAATGGTATACGAAGTGTACCAGGTACCTTTCTTGTCGACCTCTGGCATGAAGATTACCACCGGCCGAGAAGTGTCCTCCTCGCATTCTGTGCTGTTGGCGCTCTCCCAGCCCAGCAGCGTTCGGCAGTACTCGACCACCATACACTGGAACCCGAGGCACACGCCAAGCAGCGGCTTGCCCGTCTCTCTCGCCCACCTGACAAGAGCGGCGACCACGCAAAAATGCACGCGAAAAGAAGAAAAAAGGTCAAGGGAAGGGGGACTGGCGGAACAACGACAGCCACGGCAGGGTGGTGAGGGGGGTTTATATCTGGTGCGATACCACTGCCATCACCACTCTACCACTGTCACGACCACTACCACCACCACCACTGCCATCATCACTACCGCCACCACCGTCATCACCACCACCACTACCATCACCATTTCACGTCGCCACTACCACGACAACGCCTACGCGTCGTACACGGGCTGACGGTTTCATTCAAACAACAGTTGGATGATTTACTGATTTGCGATTCATCTCCATGCATACATTGCGCGCGCGCAGTACCAGCGACAAATGTGGCAGCTACGACTAAACAGATTCTCTACACGAGGGGAAAAAAGCACAGCACCGATCGCGCCTTCGATTGGCCGAACACCTATCCCTACCCTACCCTACCCAACCCAACCTTACCCTACCTTACTCTGCCCTACCCTATCCTACCCCGCCCCCCCTTACCCTACTTTACCCTACCCAACTTTACCTTGCCCCACCCTACCCGACCCTGTTCCACCTTACCCTGCTCTACTCTATCCCTACCCTGCCAAATGATACATTACCTTATCCTACTGTACCTTACCCTACCCAACCCTACCGTAATCACGTTCTCTCTTCCCCCTACCACGAGCAAACGCCCCCCTTCGTGTGGCTCCGTCCCATTTTCGTCGATACCCCCAAACCCGGACAGCACAAACGCCCCATCCTACATATAATACTTCGTACCAAGTCTGGTTTATTCTTGTCGTTTTACTCACTTGGCGGTGCGGATTTTCCCTTCGACCCCTCGCGTGCCGAAGCCCCCCGGCAGGACCACGCCGTCGACGCTCTTCAGGGTATTCCACGCTTCGACGTGTTTATCCGGGGACTCTTTCAACATTTCCGCCTTTTGGAGCAAGTGACGGGTGTGTTGTAGGAGAAACGCCGAGGAGGGAAAAACGACGTTTCGAATCAATATACGATGTTGAACGACACGCGCGACGACGTATTCGTACAGCGCATACAGCTAAATGGGTTACGGGTTTTCAGGGGGTTCCACGCTTCGGCGTGTCTCTCTGGGGACTCCTCAAGGCATTTCCGCCTTGAGCGTGAGTTACGGGTGCGTTGTAGGGGAAAGGGAATAGAGGGGGGGGCGGGGGGGCGTACTCATTTGTTGTTCGCTTTAATCAGTTAACCATTGACCACCCATCCGTTTCGAGATGGAGCACTGTTGAGGGATTGGTGACGTTTCGACATAAACTATAGCCGTTGAACGACACACGCGGCGACGTGCTCATACAGCGCATACAACTATATGGGCGTGTTTAGTACCTGGTAGGGCATACTTAGTATACTCCGGGGGTACCCGGGTACATACCTGAGTATGACCAAAACAGCTAGATTTGGTACTTAGGTAAATTCGCCATCCAATCAGATGGATCCAAACTGTGGAACAGAGGTTGGAACCACACCTCTGATGAGATTTACTTGAAAACTTTATCGAGTGCAGTCGCTCGCACCGCAGCTCCCGCAAACCCTCGGTAAGACACGAGAAACGAGCTAAACACTTAAGACCGTCCCACCCACCCTACATTGAATATTCTTCTACAAGTTGCGATCATTTCCAGGAAATGCTGCAGCGCTGCAGGTACCTCGACCGAGGGCACACCCAGCGCGCGTGGTATATCCACGGGCGAGGACCCCCTGCCGGCGCAGGAGGCTTCATCCAATCCAATACTTGCATTAAGTGATCCGTAACGGAGAGAAATATTACTACAGTACTCCATACCCTATGAAACATACCCTTGCAACTTTTGTAGTTTGAGGATGGCGAACGACACATTTTTGCACTCAGGCCTGGTAAATGATGCATGATACATCACGCATCATGACTGCTAAATGATGCATGCACGATACATGATGCATGATATATGATGATATATGATACACGACAAACGATATATGATACCTGGTACATGATAACCGATACCCGATACATGATACATTGGCGGGGGAAGGCGTACCTCGAGGTTGGAAGCCTCCACCCAAACCAGCGTCAGGTCCCTCCCGACGTGCACGGCCGAGTGCTTCAAAGCCTAACACCGAAAATACATCAAGGGAGTAAAGGAGGGAATCATAGAGGGCAGGAGGGAAGGAGCCAGGGAGCGAGGGAGGGAGGGAGGGAGGGAGCAAATGGGCGAGAGGGGGGCAACGCGGCAAAGCGGCGACGAATCAACATACAACAACGCCGCGATCAAACCACCACTTGCGGCTACACACATACGCGGAACCAAAGGCAATGCAGCAGTGGGAAATAGCAGTGGCGACGACGGTGACACGAAAGGACTTTCTGCTTGCCCAACAGTTGAGCGGATTGTTTTTCTGGGACTCTAGGGACCAAGATAAAAAATAAAATAAAAGAACATTCGGTAAATTTGTCCCGCCTCCCATCATTAAAAACAAAAACAATTGGAAATTTTGTCACGCTCTCCTCCCCCCCCATCCCTCCCCCCTCCTCCCCTCTCCTCCTCTTACCTTGATGACGCTGAGGTAGGAGTCCTGCAGCCCCGTATACTTTCCGACGACCGCGATGCGCACCGGAGTGGTAACCTCGTCTACGCAGCTAGCGAGGCGGTTCCATCTGTTCATGTCGGGCGGAGACATGACGGTTTCGAACCCCAGCTGCTTCCGGAAAATGTTGTGGAGGTTCTGTTTTGTTTTTTTGTTGCCGATGCCGACAGGTTAAGGCCGAACCGAGCAAAAATACGAAAGTAAGAAAACAACACAAAACGACGTCTCAACGCGAGTTTTTTTAGGGTAGACCACAAAGTTAGGAAACACAAAACATCTGGCAAGGCAATTCCATCTGGTCATGTCGGGGGGGACATCACGCTGTCGAACCCCAGCTGCCCCCAGAAAATGTTGTGAAGGTCTTGTTTTGTTGGTTGCCGATGCCGATGCCGACAGGTTAAGGCCGAACTCTGGACGACAGGTTTTGGGAAAGGTACATAGAATGATCGTCACACATGTACGATCGGAAGATCCACGGACGGTATAACCCTTCCGAAGATATTCCGATCACCCCGGCATATTCGGTACATAACGAGACCGATATGCCCATGTCAGAGATCGCCTTGCGCGCTCTTTGACACTCTCTCGTCCTTCACCGATAACGTGAAGGAAGGATCTCTCCTTGCCCCACCTCGCACATAAGAAAAGTGCCCCTGACAGCGGGGAAGCGCTGCCACGTCAATTGGGACCCTCTCAAAGAATAGGGGCATCATAGAACCGAGCAAAAAAACGAAAACAAGAAAACAGAACAAAACGATTTTTCATCGCCTCCGGAAAATGTTGTGGAGGTCCTGTTTGTTTTGTTGGTTGCCGACAAGTTAAGGCCGAGCCGAGCAAAAAAACGAAAGCAAGAAAACAAAACAAAACGAAATATATCGCGTGTTTGTTAGAGTAGACTATTAATAGTGGGGTAGAAAACAAAAAAACACGATTCATCGCATGGGACATGAGGTTTTCGAACCCCAGCCTCAGTTGACGCCGGAAATGTTGTGTGAGGTTTTGTTTGTTTTGTTTGTTGCCGATGCCGACAGGTTAAGGCCGACAATTTTGAGGTGGCGCCGAGTAAAAACGAACGTACGAAAACGAAACAAACCGATTCTTCATCGCGTGTTTGTTAGTGTAGACTAGTGAGTTAGGTTTATTTCCTTTTTGGTAACACTATATAAAACAAAACGAAGTGCATCACGTGTTTGTTAGAGTAGACTGCTACTAGTGGGGTAGAACACAAAAAAACACGATTCATCGCGTGGGACATGAAGCTTTCGAACCCCAGCCCCAGTTGACGCCGGAAAATGTTGTGTGGGGTTGTGTTTGTTTAGTTTGTTGCCGATGCCGACAGGTTAAGGCCGACAATTTGAGGTGGAGCCGAGCAAAAACGAAAGTACGAAAGCGAAACAAACCGATTCTTCATCGCGTGTTTGTTAGTGTAGACTAGTGAGTCAGGTATCTTTCCTTTTTGGTTATATACTTGTAGCGTACCGTACCGTACCGCACCGCGACGCTGTCTATTGTAACGTATTACTAGGGTACTGCTGTTGTCGTTATCATGTTATCATATTGTCGCGTAACGTATTAATACGAAACTGTTGCAACTATCTCACCGAACCGCACCGAAACATATTCTATTGTAGCGTATCAACAGCCTACTGTTGCCGTTCTGTTGCATAATAATTATCTGACCTGCTCGACGAGGATGAGCGGCACGTGGTAGATGTTCGTCACATCGTGCACCGTCAGGACGCTCGTCGCCTAGCACATGCCGGAGGCGAAACAAAAAACGACGTGACACGGCACCGTACGACACAGGCCGGGATGAGAGGGGGTGGGGTGGGACGGGGCGGGATGAGTACGATACGTACGCGGGAAATCGAGAACAAAATCGAGAACAAACGCCAAGAACTAGAACAAGCACAAATTCAAGCACAACAAACGCAGCCACAAAATCGTGAACAAACGGAAGAGCAAAAGCAAGCAACGCGAGCAAAAAAACAAAACAACGCACAAGTGACAATGAACGAACAAACCTGCCATTCATAGGGCTGTGGATTGGCTGGACTGCACGGCTAGTTATCAGCTTGATGCGGAGTAAAAACCAACTAACCGATTTACCTGGTGGTCTTTATTCATAAGCACGACACGTTCACAAAAACGCGCCAGCCAGATGCAAAGACGCAGAACTCCGCAACATACACAGCACGCAACTATCAATAACTGTAAAGCCTAGCCAACCAATACCTGGTAACTAGTCGGCGACCTATAGCCAGCCAACTTACAGCCCTAGCAAAGAGACACCACCTACTGTATGATAGTCCCGGATGGTCTAGTGGGTTAACCTCGTAACCGCTAAGGTCGTTTTCACAGGTTCGAGCCCCCCCGAGTGCATACTCGTACGTACTCATAGGGACTTTTTCTTGTGCAAAAAAATGATTTGCGGAAAGCGCGAGAGCGTGAGTTTGTAAAATTCGATGAAAATCGACGAGCGTTCGGAAAGCTGAACCCTCTGCGCGATAAAAATGAAGGCACGTACCGGGGGGGAGAAGGGACGACACCTGTGATGACGGCTTGTCCAGAAGCTGGAAAGTAAATGTGAGATTAAAAAACAACAACAACAGACGCACACAAAAATGATGCCAGTACGTACAAGTGAAATCGAGAACAAAATCGAGCACAAATGCAAGCACTAAGTATGTAGACTAGAACGAGAACAAATTCAAAGACAAGGAATAAAATGAACAAGGAACACAATTATAAAATCATGAACAAATGGAACAAGAGGAAGGAACGAGAACAAAAAAAAAAAATACCGCACCACCAGCGACACCGAACGAACAAACCGGCTATTTTGCTATTTTGCTACTTTGGCTCACCGGCACTTGGCAGAAAATGGAAATCTTGTTACGAGTGGACTCCTGCAGCATCTCCGCACTGCCTCGGATTTCCCATGAGGTAGAACGCGAGGCCAAGGCGGGCGAAGGGCAAAGCGGAGG
>JAYJMJ010283311.1:0-11458 GCA_036873875.1 Laminaria ephemera
CCTCATGAGGCAAACTCTGCAAAGAAGAACAAGCCAAACGCGAAAAGAACTCACTCGACATGTGGAGTGAAATGGAGCGTCGAGCCAACGCGGGAGAATTCCCCAAAGGCACCGATGTCTTCTTGATGAAAGCGCACGGCTTATTTTATGTCGCGCCAGCCCAGAATGCTTACATGTGCCGAATGCGAGTGCCCGGTGGTCACCTAAACTCGCAGCAAGTACGTGGAATATCTGGGTTGGCCGGCACTTTTGCAGGCGGTTACGCCGACGTGACAACACGCGCCAATCTTCAGCTTCGCGAAATCCCCGCCGAAAACTCAATGAAGGTTCTGTTGGGACTGCGAACGCTAGGTATCGTCAACCAAGGCGCCGGAGCCGACAACGTTCGCAACGTGACATCGGGAGCCACGAGTGGGTTTGACTCAGAAGAAATCATCGAGACTCTGCCGCTTGCCGAACATCTTCATTGGCATTTGCTCAATCATCGCGAGCTGTTTGGGCTGCCCAGAAAATTTAACATCTCATTCGACGGCTGCGGAACGATCTCGCCCTTGAGCGACACTAACGACGTCGGGTTCTTTGCGGTTGAGATCACGGACGAGGTTGCGACACCTGAAGTCGCGGCCGGCATCTGGTTTCAATTGAGGCTTGGTGGCATCACGGGACACAAGGACTTTGCCCGTTCGACCTCCGTCTTGGTTTCGCCTGACCAATGTAGTGAAGTCTCCGCCGCGATTCTAAGAGTGTTTGCGAGCAACGGTGACCGAACCGATCGCAAAAAAGCTCGCTTGAAGTATCTCCTGGATGACTGGGGATTCGATCGCTTTCTCGTCGCAGTCGAAGAGGAACTCGACACAACGTTCAAACGGATTGCGGATGAGAAACTCGATTTCAAAGACGCCGAGAACCGCTTTGCTCACGTTGGTTTCCACGCTCAGAAACAACCAGGCAAACAGTATGTCGGATTGGTCCTGCCGGTTGGACGTATCACTTGTGCTCAACTTGATGAGATCGCCAACATTGCCGATGAGTTTGGCGAAGGATTCATTCGGATGACGGTTTGGCAAAACCTGTTGATCCCTGGAATCAACGACGCCGACGTCGACGCAGTCAAACAACGAATCGAAGCGATGGGACTGCACTGGAATGCAACCAGCGCCAGAGCCGGATTGGTTGCCTGCACGGGAAGCCGCGGTTGCAAGTTCGCTCTTGCTGACACCAAGGGCCACGCGATGATTTTGGCCGGTCACCTCGAAGAAACCGTCGACATGGATCAACCACTTAACATCCATGTCACCGGCTGCCACAACTCATGTGCTCAGCATTACATCGGTGATATCGGTTTGCAGGGAGCCAGCGTTCCTGTCGGCGAAGACGACATGGTCGAAGGCTATCACATCGTCGTTGGAGGTGGCTATGGTTCGCGTGGCAATGTTGGCAGGCAACTGTTTGATTCGGTGCCTTTCGAAAAAGTGCCAGCGATCATCGAAAAGATATTGTTGGCTTACTTAGGACACAGAAACGACGAATCGGAATCGTTTGTCAGTTTTGCAAACCGAATAAGCGATGACCAATTGGTTACTTGGGGCGATTTCACTCCGGCTTAGTCAAACGATCTCACGAAAACACTTCAGGAGATCCTGAATGTTTCTAGCCGTTTTGGCGCTAGCCACGGTTACGGAACTGCAACAACAACCGTGACTAGCGCCAATGGCACTTACTTTAAGAAAACCGAAAGACACCCCGCACAAATACAGCTCCCCCTCTCCCAAAAATTCGGACCAGTCAGGGTTCGCCTACTAAAAAACTCAATCCGAATTTTTGGGAGAGGGGGCTGGGGGGTGAGGGTCAAATCACACGAAAGTTGGGTAGTAAACTATGAGATTAATCTTGGGAAATAGCGATGGTCGAACTTTTGAGTTCGCATCAAATCTCCTCACCCCCAGCCCCTCTCCTCGTGAATTCGGATTACGTTTGAAATCAGTTTCGACATCGAACGTCCGAATTCACGAGGAGAGGGGAGCCAGGAATTTCGTTGTTTGGAACCTGCTCAATCGAAAGTAAGTACCGTGGGCCAACCCCAAAACGCTAAGCGTGTTGACTGAAACAGGGAAGCGATTCCGTGTCCAATCTTAAGAGAAGAAACATGAACCAAATTCAAGATCCTCAAAAACTACTTTCAGCCATCTCGATCATCCCAGATTCGGCGCCCTTCTCGACCGAACAAAAAGCCTGGCTCAACGGATTCTTCGCCGGCATGACGGGCATGGAAGAAATCTATGGCGCCGATTCTCTAGGTGAAGGAACTCAAACCAGTGAAACGATCGAGGAAGAAGAAGAGGACTTCCCTTGGCACGACGAGAGTCTTGAAATCCAAGAGCGAATGAAGCTCGCGACTGACCGGCCGTACAAACGCCAGTTGATGTCGGCGATGGCTCAGCTTGATTGCGGTTCGTGCGGGTACTTGTGCCAAACCTATAGTGAAGCGATCGCGTCCGGAGAAGAAACAAATCTGACGCTTTGCTCACCTGGCGGCAAGGACACCACGCGGGCGATCAAAAAACTGGTCAAGCTCAACGCTGATTCAAGAAGCAACGCGAAACCTGAGGCTTCATCCAATGAAGCAACCAAAACGACCGGTTGGTCTCGCAAGAACCCCTTCACGGCCAAGCTGATCAGCAACAAAAAATTAACGGCTGAGGAATCCGCCAAAGACGTTCGTCACGTTGAGATCGACCTCTCTGGCAGCAGTTTGGACTACAACGTCGGTGACGCGTTGGGAGTCTATCCGTTGAATTGTTCAGAGTTAGTCAACGACGTGGTGCTGGCCTGTGAAGCCGACGCAGACAACAACCCTGCTGAACTGGCTACCAAGGATCTCAGCGCAGCAACTGAGGAACTGGTTGAGTGGTTCGTCGAAAACCTCCTCGACGACAAGGAGAAGCAACAAGCCCAGAAGATCCTGAGCGACGATGACTTGCTCGACGAACTCGACGTTCTAGATCTATTACAGTCGTTCAACTCGCTCAAAATCCCCTTCACCGATCTTCTGCAGTGCGTGCCCGAGCTCAACCCACGCCTTTATTCAATCGCCAGTTCACTAAAAAAGCACCCTGAGCAAGTCCACCTAACCGTTGGCAAAGTCAGCTACCAAAAGAACGGTCGAACCAGAAAAGGAGTCGCTTCAACGATGCTCGCCGATCGCGTCGAGTCAGGCAGTGAACTGAAAGTCTTCATCCAACCGTCACACGGATTCACGGTGCCGGCGGACCCCAACGCTGCCATGATCATGGTCGGCCCGGGAACCGGAATCGCGCCCTTTGTCGCCTTCCTACAAGAGCGAGAAGCACTGCAAGCCAAAGGCGACAACTGGCTGTTCTTCGGGGATCAAAAATCGGAAACCGATTTCTTATACCGGGACATTCTCGAGGACTACGCAGACCGCGGAGTTCTAAAACGACTCGACACCGCATTCTCTCGTGACCAAGACCACAAGATCTATGTACAAGATCGGATGCGGGAGGCCGGAGCTGAACTGTTTGCATGGCTTGAAGCTGGTGGTTACTTCTATGTTTGCGGCGACGCCAGCCGGATGGCCAAGGACGTTGACAACGCACTCCATGAGATCATCGCCCAGCACGGAAACATGACAGGCGAACAAGCCATCGCTTACGTTAAGAAGCTTTCAAGTGAATCTCGATACGAGCGAGACGTTTATTGATCGCGATTGCAGTCATTGCGACGAATTCCAAAACGATCTTGATACAAGCTTGACGCGCAAGTTTTAGTGTTGCGCTATCCATCCAAGATCAGGCCAACGGCCCAGCAATTTACCTAGCCAGCCCACCGGGCCCGTTGGGCTGGGCTAGACAAATTGCCGGGGCGTTGCCCCTGAAATAAAAAAGCGCAACTTCAAAACGCGCAAGCGAGTGCATCGTCACCGACCCTACAACTCGCCGCCGAACGTTAGCTCTGTCTCGTGATGCACTTGCTTGCGCCGCGAGCTTGTATTGATGCACTCGCTGCGCCGCGAGCTTGTATTCAACCTGCCGTCCTTGTTAGCATTGCTCTATACGGTTACTTCTATTTCAGAACCACCCAGCCTTGCCATGCAGGGCCAACCTGTTTGCCTAGTTGGGGTCAACGAAAACGATCCCTCAGAAAGTAGCTCTTCGACATGTCAGTGATAATTCGCAGGGGTTTGTATTTCACTGTTTTCCTTTTGTCGCAATTCCAGACACTACTTGTCGAAGCGACCCAAGACACGTTTGATTCTGTGTTGAAACGAGCTACCGACAAAGCAGCAAATAGCTTCGTTCGCCCCAAACGCGTTTCCAATAGAGACTTTGATTTCGGCAACCCGCCTGCGGCACGTGGCTTAGTCTACGCAGAGGCCTTAAAGATCGTGCCGAAAAGCTCGATCATCGAAAACGAAGGCACCGGATACTCGGCGTTTCCTCGTCGCGGGACATCATGGGAAAAGATGCGTATCTTTGTGCAAGCCGAAGCAGACGGTTCGTATTCAGACTACAAGTACGACAAAGAACTTGTCGACTATCGGTCTCCTGATATCAAACCACCCCTTCCCAAACGGATTCCTCGCTCAGTACAGCATTGGACAGAAGTGGGAGTCTTCTCTCCGGCAGACGGTGGTTTCCCGCAACTAGTCAACATGCGAGCCAATGGATATATGCGTTTGGCTTCAAAAGGAACGGTCTACGGACACTCGGAGCGAGGGTTCATAGAACAAGAATCGCTTGACGTTCGTGACGGGACCCAAGTTGTCCCTGAACTTTTCCCGATATTGACCGAAGTGTTCTTAGCCTACCCAAGTCACCAGTCCGCGACGGTCTATCAAATTTTCGAAAATGAAACGGCTGTGCTTGCCCGACGGCTCGAGGTTTCTATGACTGGCGACACCGTCATGAAAGTCACCGGAAGAATCATTCCTCGCAAAGGCAAGAAGCTTTCTGACAGGCACAATATCGGCATGGCTCACATCAGCATGTACTGGAAAGGCGTTCGCGAGAAAGCTGAAATCGGTGAGCATGCACACGACAGCGATACCGTTGGCGTGACGTTTAAAGATGGCACTAAGCGATCAATAGACATCCCGACTGGGTACTCACGAGACGACCCACGGAAATTCGTTTCTATTGACCTGCATAAAGAATCAAATCCGATTACTGGTTATTCTCTTGAGCAACGCGACCGCAATGCTAAGCACTACGTTCCCAATGTTGACTACCACATTCGCGCTTCGATGATCGTCTCTGATTTGAATTGGAGCCTTCCGACTCAGACGCAACTGATCGTGCTTCCCGATGATGGTGAGTTTTTCGACAACGTTGTTCTCAGAACTGTCATTCGTCCTGTCGCGCCAACCTCGGAAGTTGTCGACTTCTCTTACACCGAAACGATCCCTCAGCTTAAAAAACGGTAGACGACTCTGGCGAAGGCTTGAAGCGGGTAGTTTCGAATTGCAGACGTTCTTGCAATCGCCGACTCGCTTCGGCCGGCCAACACTCTGCCCTGCGACTGATCAACCCATAAAAAAAGACAGGCCCTCGCGCAAAGAGAGCCTGTCTTTCATCTATTCAGAAACTGCAGTCCTTGCAGAAAACGACTAGATCAGAAGACCAGGTTAGAAGTTAGTCTGCCATTGAAGGTAGAAGAAATCAGCATCGTTTCCGTTGATGATCTTGTCACCAGCCCACAAGTGTGAGTAACCAGCCAAGATGTTGGTACGAGCAGTCGCTTTGAAATTTGCTACGAAATCCAGCTCGTTACCGAAATCGGAAACATTGGGATCTTGAGCAGGTGTTCCACCGATCGAACGAACGATGTCATTCTCTTCAGCAGCAGTAAAGTTCTGATACCAAAGCAAAAGTGACAAACGCTTTGTCGGGCTCATCGTCAACTGAACGTTAGGCGACTTTAGATTCGAACGCTGAACAGCGTCGATGAATCCGTGGTACTTGTGTGCCAACGGGTAGAGCTGATCGAACGCCTGGGTATCGCCGTCGAGGCTGTTGCCCGATGCGTAGTCATAGTAGAACATCAGCGTCGGCTTCCAAGCCATGTTGTTGAACTTACGACCAAGACCGGCGGTCCAAGAGTAAGCTGAAATGTCGCTACCGTTGTCGAACGACCCAGTTTGCGCCATACCTTCGAGATCATAGAGCCAGTCGTTCTTGCCACCGTTCAAACGAGAGCCGAATGTCACCAGCGATTTGTCGTTGGGTCCACCGCGTTTGTCATTGGTCCCCAACGCATACAAATCGAGCGTTGAGTTCTTCATACCACTGTAAGACGAGTAGAAACCGAACAACTCACGATCTTCGTCGCTGTTATCAAAATCGTTTGGTGAAACTGGAACGAACTGGCTGTAGAACCAGCTGACCTTAATGTCGTCCCACTTTTGCATCAAACGAACACCGTCGAAAGTCCGTCTTGTGTTTGCCCAATCAAGCGGTGAGATCAGACGCTGAGCACCAAACAAAAGCTCCTGACGACCAACTCGAACCGTCGAGTTGTCGGTCACTTTAACATCCAAGAACAGGTTCAAGATATCGCCATAGTTTCGATCGATCCCACGTGGAACGTACTCTGGATTGGAAGTCAAAACGTCAGCAAAGATTCCTTCAGCGTAGAATCTCAGCCGCTTGCTTACCTTGACGTCTGTATAGAGCCGCAATCTCGCCAGGAGAAAATCGTTCTGGGTATCTTGAAATCGAGTTGCACCAGCCTGCTGGCCCATGCCCCGTTCAGAGTGATAGCGCAATCGAAGCTGACCGCCGATATCGACATTGCCTTTTCGCCCCAGTCCCTTGAGTGAATCGCCAAGGCAGCTGCCGCTGTAACCTGGACCATCAAGGTAGCTGAAGTCGTTGTCAAAGAAAGTCGGCTTGTGGCTCTTAGCACACGGGTTGCCTTTGGCAGCAGGCTTTTTGGCTGGGCTGGCCGCGGCTGCTTGACAAGCAGGGCAGTCGCACTGCTGCGGTCGGTTGTCGTAAGATTGATCCATTACCTGATAGGCTGACGGATCTCCTTGGTATGGCTCAACGGCTTGAGCTGGAGCTACGACGGAATCTGAGAAAGACCCACTGACTGGCGCTGACGCCTGATCAGACAACGTGACCGTTGAGGGGTACTGTTCCTGAGCCTGCGAAACGCCGACGATCGGCGCGACGACAATGAGCAAGGCAGTTACTGCCAAGCTGATTGATTTGTTTCCTGATGCCCTAACAATTGGCATCCACTTAAATGTGATCATCCTTGATCCACCATTCTAAAATTTACGTGCGAGAGAAGCCACCTTTCTGCGAGTTGAGAGGCGGCTTATGAATTTGGTGGTCTAAATTTTTATCGAATAGAACACCAATCAGATTGAGAGTTTACGACAAAACCCGCAAAGCTTATTGGACCTCGGACAACGACCGAATCGCGCATGTTTTCCAAACACGAACAACGCCAACCCTCAATCTAGACTAGCGCAATTTTGGTTTTGGGAAAGTTGTTTTGACGTTACCTCGAAATCGCGATTTCCAGTTCCAGCCGAGTGAACCTGAACGCTCCCAAACAACGCGGCTATGGGTGTTTCATGCAAACTAAGCACTCAATCGCACAAGACTGTCCCTAGCTCCACTCCGACGGCTTGTAACACTCCAACGAAACAACGCGTTTTCGAAACCTCTCTGGCGAGGGCAAACAGCCCCCAAAAGAACCGTTTTCGTTACCATAACCATCTTCGTTCCTTGGAGTTGACGTTTGTCGGTTGAGTTTCTCCTCAAACCGAGTCAAACTTAGCTCAGCAAACGCTGGTTAACCCAGCTATTCACGAGCGCAATTCAAAGAGAGCAAGCGATGTACGTCAAGCAACTTATTCTGCTGGCAGCAGCAATTTTAATTTCTAATCCCGTTCAGGGCCAGGAGATAAGCGTTCTAGTCAGACCCGCTGCTACTGCGACGGTTGCCACATCAATCGTACAAGAAGATCAGCGCGGAACAATAATTTTCGAAGACGATTTTGAGCGAAACGAATCTCAAGAAACAAAAGACGAAATCGGCAACGGCTGGGGCAGTAACAGCGCCAAGCGCGCTGCAGGGAACAAACAGGTCGACCTCAAAGACGGTGTCATGCACATCTATCGCCACGAAGTCGCCGATCATGGCGTCTCGGTGACTCACCCTGCAGAATTCACCAACGGTTCAGTCGAGATCAAGTTCATGCTTGAGAACGAAAAGGACTCATTGGGCCTCAATTTTGCCGACATGCAGTTCAAAGAAGTTCACGCTGGACATCTATTCAACGTCGTTATCAGTACCTCTCGCGTCGAACTCAATGATCTTAAAACTGGCAGAATGAATCTTGAAACTCGCAAGCTCAGGTTGGCTAAGAAAATCACGCCTGAACAAACCGAAGCCCTCAAGTCGAAAACCAAACGAGTCCCCAACAAACTAGAAACCAAAAAATGGTACACCGCCGTTGCCACCGTCGACGGCGAGACGCTAAGCGTTTCGATCGACGGCAAAGAAGTCGCGAGTTTCTCGTCGGCCGGCATCGCTCACCCAACCAAACGAATGTTGCGGCTTGCGATTGCAAAAAATGTTGTCGTTGATGACTTGAAGATCTTCTCTCGCGCTGGCAACGTTGCTGCCGCCAATTCCGGCGGAGACAAAGAACCTCTCAAAGTTCTACTCGTCGCTGGCGGTTGCTGCCACGACTATGCGACTCAAACCAAGCTACTTAAAGAAGGCATCGAAAAACGAATCAAGTCAGTCGTCACTGTCGTCTACAACCCAGACACCAAAACCAGCGCGACGTTTGAAATCTACGAAAAAGACGATTGGGCAGACGGCTATGACGTAGTGCTTCATGACGAGTGCACTGCCTCAGTGACCGACCAACCATACGTCAAGCGAATCCTGGCCGCGCACAAAAAAGGAATTCCAGCGGTCAACATTCATTGTGCCATGCACAGCTACCGTTGGGGCGACTTCCGAGCACCCGTTGAAAACGGCGCGGGCAATTCAGGCTGGAACGAAATGCTCGGTATTCAGTCCGCTTCCCACGGCCCCAAAGCTCCAATCGAAGTGACTTATGTCAAAACTAAAAAACAGGACGTCCTGCACACCCATCCAATCATTGCAGGCATGGAGACTTGGACCACCCTCAACGAAGAACTCTACAACAACGCCCGAATGTTCAGTGGTGTGGAAGTGTTGGCGATGGGAAAGCAAATCCAAAAACCCAATCCAAAACAGCTAAAACGAAACCCTAACCTGATCGCCAAAGAAGCCAACGCCGTGGTGGTTTGGACCAACACCTATGGCCCCAACAAAACCAAGATCTTCAACACTTCGCTCGGGCACTACAACGAAACCGTTGGCGACGATCGGTACATGGAGCTGGTCGTTCGAGGTTTGCTGTGGACGACAGGCAACCTGACCGAACAAGGCAAACCGGTAGAAGCGTTGTCGGTTGGGCAATAAATCAACAAATCCTGTAGACAGTGCATCTAGCTTGGAGAAGCTGCCGATCTAAGATCGGCGCTCATAGTCGCCTTTCGCTCCGCGAAAGTAGGTTTTTTAGGCGGTCAATTGCGGAGCGCAAGGCGACTATAACTAAAACAAAAAATAGCTTGTGCAGTTTCAGATTTTTTAATGACTTCGCAAAGACAGCAAGTTCGTAGTACCGCCTTTAGGCGGAATGCGGGGCGACGGATGCTCCAAGAGCAATCCATTCCGCCTGAAGGCGGTACTACAAACACCATCCTCCTCGAGAACCCGATGCTCAACCCTAGCTACAAACCTAGCCTCTTCACGCTCTCCCTTTTGTTCGCAATTGCGACCATCAATTTCTTGCCCGCAACATCAATGGCGGACGACAAAGCCAAAAAACCGAATTTGATTTTTGTCCTGAGCGATGACATCGCTCAGGGCGACGTTGGGTGTTATGGACAGAAGCTGATCAAGACACCGCGGCTGGATCAAATCGCAACTGAAGGAACACGATTCCTCCAAGCCTATTGCGGAACAAGCGTTTGTGCTCCCAGCCGATCATCTTTCTTTACTGGGCTTCACTGCGGCCACTGCCCCGTGCGCGGCAATTATGAAGTCGCACCTGAGGGCCAGTTTCCACTTCCAGATGAAACGGTGACGATTGCGGAGGTTGCTAAATCAGCCGGATACGCAACGTCGACTTTTGGAAAATGGGGCATGGGATTCTGGGGAACAACGGGAAGCCCATCCAACCAAGGCGTCGATCATTTCTTCGGCTACACCTGCCAGCGACACGCTCACTCATATTTCCCGACCTATTTGCACAATCACGATCAGCCGTTTCTGTTGCCCGGCAATGATGGTCAAAGCGTCGGCGAGACTTACGCTCAAGAGGTCATTCAAAACGACATGCTGAGATGGCTTCGTGAGCATCGCGATGAGCCATTCATGATGTTTTATGCGATTACGCTTCCACACGGACGTCATGAAATTGACGACTTCGGAGCCTACGACGATCAGCCTTGGTCTGACAAACAAAAATCATATGCAGCCCAAGTCACGCGAGTCGATTCTGACATGGGTGAACTTGTTGACACGCTTCGCGAACTCGGCATTGCGGAAAACACCTTGATCGTTTTCACCGGAGACAACGGCTCATCGTTCAGCCCAAAGTCTGATATCGGCAAACTGTTCGACCAAGCCAGCAATGGCCTGCGAGGATACAAACGTGGCATGTACGAAGGCGCATTGCGACAAGCCGCGTTCGCGTGGTGGCCTGGCACCGTTCCGGCCGGACGCGTCGACGATCAGCCGTGGGCGTTTTGGGATTTGATGCCAACTTTTGTTGAGATGAGTGGCGCAACCGAACCTGCTGGTTATAAGACCGACGGGAAATCGTTGCTTGATTATTTCAAAGGCAAAGAGGCTCCTAAGCGTGATTATTTTTATTGGGAGCTGCACAACGGCACGCCAATTCAGGCAGCTAGATTTGGCAACTGGAAAGCAGTTCGCAACGGAATCAAACAACCCATTGAGATCTACGACTTGACCACCGACTCGACCGAGCTGAACGACTTGGCCGCGACTCGACCGGCGCTGGTTAAAAAAGCCGAACAGATTTTTGCAGAGGCTCACACACCCGATCCTCATTGGCCTTTGACTGGCAAATCAGCCGAGCATGAGAAGAGTGCAAAAGCAGCCTGGGCTGTTAAAAAGAAACGCGACGCCGAAAAGTGGATTCCCGAGAACGCAGTCAGCCGACCCGATCTAGTTTCGAAGTCATCCGGATCTGTTGCCGCTGCTTTGACAGAATCGGCCGCATTTCCAGACGACGTCAAAGCGGCTGAGAAAAAGAAGCTTAATGGCATCACACCGCCTAGCCACGAGCAACCATAAAAGCGCAAGCGAAAAACAGAGAAGACAAGCAGCGTCAAAGGCGACGTACTCGAGATCG
>JAYJMJ010283320.1:0-11457 GCA_036873875.1 Laminaria ephemera
ATTCGATGAAAATCGACGAGCGTTGGGAATGCTGAACCCTCTGCGCGATAAAAACGAAGGCACGTACCGGGGGGGAGGAGAAGGGACGACACCTGTGACCACGGCTTTTGTCCAGAAGCTGGAAAGTAAAAAAAAAGTGAGATTGAAAAAAAAAAAAAGTGGCGAAAAAAAGTGGCGAAAAAAAGTGGCGATTACAGCATAATGTATCTGCCACACGACGCAGCCCAGGTTGCCGAGGTAGGGGATGTGCCCTAATTGCAACGCAAGGAGATACCAGGTATACGACACGCGCGCATCGTGATGATAACTGCTGTAATGTTGCACGTTCTTCCTTATTAATAGCAGCATGTTACGGTAGACGAGCACTGGGTTTTTTTTCCTGAGGCTCCCCACTTGAAGAGCTCTATACCTCTCTCCCAAAAAACTTGTTTTCGGGAAAAACTAAAGTGCTGCCCGATCACAAATCCAAGGGCCTAGGTATACCACGAAAAAAATATATTGCAAAAAAAAGTATGAAAATTCCGACGATTTTGTGTTAAGGAGCCCCGTCATCCAGAAAACGTTTTCAGCCGAAAAAGTGCTACCTCTATCGTACAACGCGTCCGTAGAAGGTTGGCACTTATAAGAGATTAGACCGCACTCGCGCTGACACGTCCTCCGGTACAGGTGCACCATTTTTTTTCTGAGGCTCCTCACTAGAGGAGCTCTATACCTCTCCCAAAAACTGATTTGGGAGAAAATTAATCGTGCTACGCGATGACTAAAACCCATGGCCAAGGTATAACATAAAAAAAAAATCATATTGCAAAACAAGAATGACATCCCGACGAATTTGGGTTAAGGAGCCCCGTCATTCAGAAACATTACTCAACCAAAAAGTGCCACCTCTATCGCAGCACGCGTCCGGCTTTGTAGGTCGCTATTCCTGGGTCCAAAAATGGTTAACGCGAAGAACACACACACGGTACGAACAGGAACTCGCCAAATTATATGGTGGTATTTTACGGAGGACCATAGTAATCAGGCCCTACGATACACACAAAAACCTATATATTCCACTTTTTTTACTAACCATATTTGGTCCTCATTACTCCTCATTACTAGATTACTATGGCCCCCCGTAATAACACTGACGCATGCTGCGGAAGAGGTGCGCCATTTTTTTTTCTGAGGCTCTTCACATGAAGAGCTCTACACCCCGTCCAAGAACAGATTGCGAGAAAAACGAAAAGCTCTCGCCGACGAAAAACCCTATGGCCTAGGGTGTACAACGAAAAATGTTGCAAAAAAGTAACGAAATTACCGACGATTTTGGGTTTACAAGGAGCCCCGTCATTCAGAAAAAAAAAAATGCCAAAAAAAATGCTACCTCGATCGTAGCACGCGTCATCACACTATCTCATCACATTAGCTCGTCAAAATATCTCATCACACTATCTCATCACACTACCGGTATCTCCTACAAGTTCTTCGTACACTTCCTCGGCCATCTGTTACAGTGGGTACCCCGATTTAAGAGCGCGCGAGAGCATTCGAGACTTAAGAACGGTCAAAACGGCTTGTCACGAAAAATAAAAAGCGATACCGGTACGTAAGAGCGATTTTCCGTGTATCCCCTAAACCCGCTCTTAAGTCAGATCTTTAACGCCTCCGCACCACTGAATAACTCCGAAAAAAGGGCGCGGGTGCCATAACAGAGTGGTCTGCCGCCGTGCCGTGAGCAACGGGTGTGTCCGCGGGCGTCGGAACCCACATCAACTAATTTTCAACTCGGTTTGCAAGTCGTGTAGTGGTGAACGGTCGTGTTTCGCTCGAACATTTGGGGGGTGTTTTTGCCCTTGTCTCGGAGAAAGAATCAAATGTGCTCTTAAAATTGGCTTAAGTCGGGATAAGAGCGGTCTGCAGTTAACGGCGCTTGTTTTTTGCTTGTCACAGGGTGCTCGTATCCCATTAACTGCTGCCAAAAAAGGCGCGTGTTACGATAGAGGTAGCACTTTTGGGCAATTTTTTTTCCGAATGACGGGGCTCCTTAACCCAAAATTCAAACGGAATGCCATTTCTTGTTTTGCAACATGAATATTTTTTGTATACCTAAGCCATGGGTTTGGTCATCGTGTTGCACTTTTAGTTTACAAAAAAAACAAGCTTTTGCGTGAGGTATAGAGCTGCTCAAGTGAGTTAGCCCCAGAACAAAAATGGTGCACCTTTACCGTACTTTTAGTGGCATGTGTCAAAACATAATCCACACCAATTCCAAGTAGTTTGTCGCAAAAAACGAGAGTGCCGTGCCAAAGGGGCTAAACCGAGGTACCTTTTACTGAAGGGTAGATCGTACTCGCGGAAGCAGGCCCCAGTTTCCACTCGTGCTATTCTACAACGGCGGCCATTGTGAACGAGAATGCTCCTTATTTAACGCCCACCTCATTCCAAATCCGCGCCAGCTTGCTTGCCACAGCTGGCTCGGGCCTGAGTTCCACTGCTCTGGCATACTCCGTGAAATGGCCCATTTCAATCTTCCCCCCTGATTCCAGCCATTTCTTTATTCGTCTCGTAGCGGCTGTCCCAGGATCGCGGGCTTCCAATGCGTTTTGCTCTCTGCCGAGGCGGATAGGAAGAACTCACATTAACTTTTTCGCCACCCTTTCGTCTTCTTGACAAACACACATGGAGAGCCGTAATACGGCAGAGGTTGCACTTTTGAGCCCCCAAACTTGTCTCACTGACGGGGGCTCCTCGTCTGACGAGCTACCCAACAAATTTGGACCCGACGGGACTGTTGGATAGACACCTACGAGTAGCCCACCGGTTCGTGCATCGGGCTTTATGAATAGCCTACGACGCGTGCTACGATAGAGGTAGCACTTTTTGCCTGAAATGTTTTCTTCACGACGGGGGCTCCTTAACCCAAAATCGTCGGAATTTCACTAATTTTTTTTTTACAACAATAATTTTAGTTGTAACCCTAGGCCACGGGATTTTTCATCGGGTAGCACCTTTACATTTCCCCAAAATCAGTTTTTGGGAGAGGTACGTATGGAGCTCCTCGAGTGAGGAAGGAGCCTAAGAAAAAAAGTGGTGCACCTCTACCGTGTTCTGCTCAAAGTCGGTTGTTTTTGTGAGGTATAGAGCTCCTCCAATGAGGAGCTGAAGAAAAATGAGGTGCCACCCTTATCCTAGGACGCGTCTGGAATCCGCCGGAAGAACAATCTACCAATACCCGTTCCACAACTCCAAGAAAGATTACCAAGAAACGCAGAGGAAATCTCCTTCTTCGATCGATAATCAGACCGGACTCCACTTTGCTGTACTCCGATTCATTCCGAGCGAACGCGAGTTTCTAATTTACACGGCACCAACATATACGGAACCCTTTCGAGAACGCTAGCAACCGAATTACCGGTACACGTCCGCCGCCTCCGCCGACCGAACAGAACGCACACAAGATGACGACAGCTACAAACATCCTGCTGCGCGAGTCCTTAGCGACAACTGTACTAACTTAGGCCCCTACCCGCAGCTACAATACGTGTATGAGACTCGTCTACCTTTTAACTCCTGCAAAAATGACCCCGTATTGATTCCGTCTAGTTTGTCTCCAAAAACGTGGGTGTAGTTCTTACCGGTACGGGGTTGAAGACTGTCAGGCACACAAACCTGCGGAGTTTAACGTTGGTAACCTTCTTGCCCGTCACGTGCTTCAGGCTTGAAAAATGCGCCGTCGGTTTGCGGTTGGCCAGTATTAGTAGCTCGGCTGCCACCACTTTCTGGTACGGTGTCTTCTCGTAAGTTTTTTTGCCAGGAAGACCAGACCGTTGCCGCACACCGATCGAGGCAACAGAGATATGTCAGCTGATATGGGGTACGCTCACTACGTGATTTTCGATTTGTCGTGACGGATCGCACTTTCAAACCACGTCTTATCCTGTGGCACTCATAACTTAGCGGCGGACTACTTATCATTTCGTTATGTCGGGCAAGGTTGCAAGGTTGGAGCGAACCCGAGGGGCATAGAGGAGGGATTCTGTAGGAAATTTGCACGGAAAACGCGAAGAATCCGTTTCATTTCAGAGTTCGGAATGTGCGTGTGGATAGAACACGGCAGGCGTGACGTAGGCCGTCAATTAGACACACTGGTGCATCCTACAATAGGAATGCACCTAATTAGTTTGTACGAGGCAAAACACTTGAGGACCTCTGCACCTCACCCAAAAAAAACACTATGAGAGTAAAAAAAAAGACGCGTGCTACGACAGAGGTAGCATTTTTTGGCTTTTTTGTTTCTGAATGACAGGGCTCCTTAACCCAAAATCGTCGGAATTTCGTTTTTGTTTTTTGCAATAATTTTCATTGTATACGACGCATGCTACGATGGAGGTGCACCAGTTTTTTTCTGAGGCTCCTCACTTGAGGAGATCTGTACTCCACCCACAAACTGATATCGAGTAAACTACAAGTGCAACCCGATGAACTAGTCCATGGCCTAGGTATACATAAAATACGTATTACAAAACAATAATGACATTCCGACGATTTTGGGTTAAGGAGCCCCGTCATTCAGAAACAAAAACGCCAAACAGTGCTATACCTCGATCGTAGCACGCGTCATACCTAGTACCATGGGCGTTTTCATCGGATAACACTTGTGTTTTTCCTCAAATCAAGTTTCAGGAGGGGGGTATAAAGCTCCTCAAGTGAGGAGGCTCAGAAAAAAAAATGTTGCATCTCTACCGTAGCACGAGTGAAAAGTTCAACCAAACGAGCAATCCCATTGGCCTAGGTGTACAACGAATCAAAGTGTAGGACACAAACGGCACTCCAACGACATCGGGTAATGCCTCGGGTGAGAAGTGTCGTAAGTTAGAAACGTGTTTTTGCTAAAAAATGCTACCCCTGTCATAGCATTGGCGATACCTCTAGGTCTAGGGTGTACTCCCCCGTGGCATTGGCGACGTTGAGAAGCGTCTCGTCGTTGTAGGAAGTATCGCAGTTCTTCACGCTCACGATAAGGTTTCCGTCACTTCGAGTGGACGTCCGCATCGCCATGACCAACGCCTGTGGCCAGCGGGAGAATAGAACGAAGGGTGGACCAAGGGCAGCAGGTGCATTAGATTAGATCGATGCTAAGCGGGAAGGGTGGAGCAAGGGCAACAGGTGCATTTAGATCAATGCTGCGCCGGAAGTAAGTATCGCAGTTCTTCACGCGCACGACAACATTCCCCGTCACGTCGAGTTGATGTCTGCATCGCCATCACCAACGCCTGCCGCCGGCGGGGAGATAGAAGAACACGTAGTACAGGTCAGACGGAACCGCCCACTTCCGAGACGGCAGGCCGTTTAACCAGTTTGTTGCTGCAAAAATCGCCCCAAGCTAATTCCAAGCAGTTTGTCAAAAAAAAACGTGGGTGCTGTTCAAACGGGGTTAAGGAACGAGCCTTTCGTGGGCAATTTTTGGTGAGTTGCACCCAACGCGTCCGTGTTCTGTGACAGCACTTGAAGCGCACGAGAACAGATGGCCAAACGCTCAAGGCCGTACACAAATATGCCTTTTTTTAATGGAAGTGATCTTCAACTCAAGGCCGTACACAAAACACGCCTTATTTTATGAAGCTGATCTTCAACAAAGCAACCGGTGTGTCGTGACGGTGTGACAATTCTGCACCACCCACCTCGCCCCCGTTGCGCCCGATGCGATTCCCTTCCAGCTCCACAAATTTCAACGTTGTGTTTGCCTGACGTCAAACAGCACAGCGTGGAAAAATTCGTAGTGTGCTTGTTGCGAATCTACGAAATTCAAAAGTGGATTCAATCGTGCTGATATCGCAGAAACGTGCTGACGTTGCCGGAAATTTGCTATTGTAGACCAAGTTACCATTATACCTTGTGTCTCGCGAATGCGGTAGTCAGTGTTCACTTTTCGGTTTTGGGCGGTTTAACCGTCTGTAACTTACCTTGAGGGCGAAGGCCAGCACGATCGCAGCTGCCGGAGAAACCGAATTGTAGGATAGATCCAGACTCGTCAGTGTGTCGTTTTGAGCGAGCGCGACCGCCAATATCTACCGGCAGAAAAACGACACACGGCATTACGAAAGACGCGGGCAATCTGAGACGTCTGCATGCCTCTCGACGACCGCATGTCATCTACAGATATTATATATAGCAAGAACGTTTCGTGGATTTCCATTGGTTTTGTTCTACTTTCTGGGAATGTTTAGGAGTGATCGACATTGAAGCTACCAGTATTAATAATGCTGCACATTAGACGATGGCAAACGCAATAATAACAAATGGGAATCAAACGGCCGTAGACGTTGGTCACAAACGTTAGGGGCATGTGAAGGGTGCGGCGCCGCCTACATATAGCTACAGCCGGCCTAAACGGAAATCAAATGGGGATAGACGTTGGCTACAAACAATAGGGGTATGTGAAGGTGCGGTGTCTCCTACATAGATACGTACATAGAGCAACTGCCGGCCTAAATGACAATCAAACGGGCGTGGATAGTCGTTGGCTATAAGCAACAGAGACATGTGAAGGATACGGTGTCACCTACATAGAGCAGCTGCCGGCCTAAACGGAAACCAAACGGGCATAGATAGGCGTTGGTCGCAAACAATGGGGGTATGTAAAGGGTGCGGTGTCATCAAAAGATAGCAGTAGCCGCTTAAATGGAAATCACACGGACATAGATACGCGTTGGTCACAAACAGTAGGGGCATGTGAAGGGTGTGGTGTCGCCTACATATAGCAATAGCCGCTTAAATGGCAATCAAACGGGCATAGGCGTTGGTCACAAACATTACGGACATGTGGAGGACAACAGTAGGGGCATGTGAAGGATTCTTGGCTGAAGCGTGTGGAACGCTATATACTATATACGCTTCACTAGAGAACGTACGTGGTACGAAGCATGTATGCCTGTATGTCGCAATCTGGAAATACTTATCCCGGCGAAGATAACGAATCAACATATACGCTACTACCGGCCCCCTCATAAGAAAGAGCCCCACAAGAAAATTAACCCTAAAAATGACGGGGAAATATGAAATTCGCCACCTGTTATACTGAAGTTAGTGTAGGAAACACCCTTTCTCAAATAAGAAATCTAGCCTAAAACCAATACCTCGGTTTCTTACCAGAAGGCCGGTACCGTAGTACGGACCGATTTTTATCACCTGGCTCGCAACGTCGGAGAAGGAGTTATAGGCCAGACCCAACTCTAGAAGGGTGTGGTTGTCCCGTAAAGACTCCGCAATCGTCACTGCTGAAGCCATACGGATCGAGTTCCACCCCAAGTTGAGGCTCGTGAGTGTAGAATTCACCGACAGCATGGCGGCAATTGAGTCGGCGCCGGTCACCTGAATATAACAAGGGTGGGGGAGGCGTACTAATGTGTTGCTTGCCTTGGTCATTTGACCAATGACCACGCATCCCTTTCGAGACGGAGAATATAGCGAGAGGGGGGGGTGTAATCATCGTATCATGCATGGCCGTAGTCTGTAGGACCATAGACCCTGGTATTCCTACAATGCTGGGGCGGAGCACGTCTGGTTTTCACCGACCAGGCAGACATTTCGTGAGCCAAACGAGAAGCACCGTGAGGTGTTCGGCAAGTCGCATGAAGGGTGAGCTGCATCCCAACAAGGACCGCTTGTGAGGCGGACTTCGGCGCCTTGTGCGTACGTTCCTGCATATGGATGACAGCGTCGAACGACTTGATTTGTTATAACAAGGAGAGGTTTTATTCATCGATAAAGTTTTTTATCAGTAATTTTGCGATCGTCTAATGTGCAGCATTATTAATAGCTTCAATGTCGATCACTCATAAACATCCCCAGAAATAAGAAGAAAACCAACGGAAGCCTCATTATTGTTATTATTATGCGCGCCATCCGACAATGTGCAGCGTTGGTGTCAATCGCGAAACATGACAAAAATACAGCAATAGAAGACCACTACCTTTATTGTTTCTGCCATGCCAATGAGATTCCCGGTGAGGTCGACTTGAAGCAGGGAGACGTTCACCTCCAAAGCTGCCATGAACTCCCTGCTCAAAACACAAAAGGTACAATGACGACGAGCGGAGAACCCTGATCTTACATCCAGGTTATATTTATTTAATAACTCATACCCGGTACTGCAGCAATTCAACACGTTAATTAATTTCACCTTCAACGGAGACGATATCGAGAGAAACCCTGTGAACATCGCGCTGTTTATATATACGACACCAATCATTTTGCGCCTAAAAAAACCCTTTCAATAGTGTGCTCTTTGAGTAAAACGGAGCCGGTACAGTACCTGCATTCGTCGTCGTCGATGTCCGCCTTGCGAATAGCTAACGACTTCAGCTTGCACCGATTGCTGCGCATGTACTCTCGCAGCTCATGCGCTGCCAAGGCTCCGATCGTATTTTCACTTAAATCTGGATGCACAAAGGACCAAACGACACCCTCGGGGTTAGAATTTGTGCAACCAAGTCCCTAAACCTCTCCTCTCCTCTCCTGCTATATATTGTAGCATCACATACCAGAACTTATTTTGTCCAACCAAGTACCTGAACCTCATATTTCCTCTCCCCTATCTTGTACCAGTGTATATGCTTATGTGAGGGCATTGCCTCGGTACTAAATCGTGAGCGCCAAGCTGTGCACTTACTTATTCTTCACGCCCAGCGGGAGAATGCGGGCTTCGTGCGACGCTACAGTAAGTAGTGAAAATCTTGACTATGTGTCACCTGTAATCCAGCGCGATGACCGGCCTGCGATAGTAGGACAGCACGAGGAGCTACACAAAAGGAAATTGTGGTTATCCCATAGGTCAGGGCTCCCAACAGATCACAAACAGGACCTTTTCGCCGGATGGCCACCCTCTGACCGCCAAACTGCTTTACTTGGACCTCCCTAACGACATGCGGGACCCGGATGCCCACTGCCCCTACATCTTCGCACTCTGCAGCCGGCTCTGATCTAGATGAGTGAGAGAAGGCATGACTTGCACAGGCAGAACGACTCAGAACACGGAGAAGTCGGTCATTGCTTTAGGTGTTGCGGTTTAAACCAGCACAAGCTCTGACCTAAGCGAGTGAGATAAGGCGTGCCATGTACTGTAGCCGGCTCTGATCTAAACGTGTGAGATAAGGCATGCCTTGTACTGTAGCTGGCTCTGACCTAAATGAGAGAGAAGGCATGCCTTGTGCTGTAGCCGGCTCTGGCTTAAATGAATGAGATAATGCATGCTTTACCTAAATGAGTGAGAGAAGGCATGCCTTGCACAGGCAGAACGACGCGGAACAGGGAGAAGTCGGTCATTGTTTCTATGTTGCGGTTTAAACCAGTGCAAACTCTGACGTAAACAAGTGAGATAAGGCATGCCTTGATGCCGGATGATGGTAAAGCAATTTGGTCGGGTTGGGTTGGGTTGGATTGCCCTGTAGCCGGCTCTGACCTAAATGAGTGAGGGAAGGCATGCCTTGCACAGCCAGAACGACGCGGAAGAGGGAGAAGTCGGTCATTCGATTGTCGAAAGCAACCAGTCTCTCCACGCTCCTTAGTATCGGCATCACCGTTGCCAAAGCGGCCATGAGATCATCTCCGAGTCCCATACCTCCCACCTGTGCCATACCATACAAGCGGACAACATAGCTGACGTTATGGCCATGAGATCATCTCCGAGTCTCATACCTCCCACCTGTGTCATACCGTACAAGCGGACAACATAACTGACATTATGTGCCCCAGCAAGGACTGGAAATTAACACAGACGCGTGCTACGATCGGGGTATACCGTTTTTTGGCTTTGGCCAAACTCATTCTGACGGACGGGGCTCCTCAACTGAGAAACTGCCCAAGGTCGTCGAAATTCCGTTCGTGTTTTACCATATTTTTTAGCTTTTGGCATTACCCACCGGTGATAACCCGTCACCCGGGGATGATATTTACCGTCCCCGGGGTTTACGTAGTCCTTTAACTTAAGTCAATATTTTTTATAGGTTCCTATTGAATATGGAGGCGTTTATACCCCGGGGATAGGGGACATGTAAAAGCACCCCGACTTTTCGTGTTACCCACCCGGCAGATTCATAACCGGTGATGACTGGTACCTAGCTTACTACCATCCCTGGAAGATATTGTCACACCACGAGAGCCCGTGTTTGTCTACTCAATTTCAACTAGGGAGCCGTGTTTGTCTACTCAATTTCGAAAGCCCGTGTTTGTTTACTCATTTTCACCTCGAGAGCCCGTGTTTGTGTAGTCAATTTCAAGAGAGCTGGCCATGGCGCCCGTCCGTGGTCGTTCAGTTGCCGCAGAAACTTGGATGTTGCCTCTTCCACCGGGTCCGTTGGCGTGTCGGCGTCTGGTGGTATCGGTCGCCAAGTCGTGGCGCGCACACTCTCCTGCAAACGATTTTGGATTGAGGTGATTGATGTAGATTGTCTTGGTTGATCTCTATTCCCAATATTGTCTTGATGCACGTTTCCAAGGTCTGCCAATTGTCAGTGCAAGTCTCTTCTCGAGATGGTCTACAAACGACATCGATTGGATCCCATCACTCCTGCATTGGGTGTTGGCGCGTACTACCATAGGGTTAGCACGTTTTGTTCCAAAATATTTCTGACAGACGGGGCTCTTCAACTGAGGAACTATCATACACAATATCGTTGGAATGCCACTCGTGTTTTCATCTCGTTGCACTTTCGTTTTTTCTTCAAGTCGGTTGTTGGGCGAGGTAGAGCTCCTCAAGTGAGGAGCCTCAGAAAAATTGTATGCGTTCCTACCGTAGCATGAGTCTGTGTCGCAAACTATTTTTCGTGGGTACAAAGACGCTCACGCGCCCGCGTGAATATAAAAAAGACCTTGGGAGCAGATACACTCCATTCTGCTGTTTGTTGTAATCACAACAGTTTTCTGTGTGCGAAACTTGGTTATTTTTTTGTCGCAGTTGATCCAGGGTGAGATTTATACAATGTTCCATTTCGACCTCTTAGACCCCAGTACGTCTTGCTTGCATGCATTTCTGGCATATACAGGCTTGTCTAAAATTCACCAGCATATCGTCTCCCTTGAATGAGGTAACGATTTTAACCCCACAAGATCGGCGAACAAAAGTAGATGTTTGAGGCAATGATAGTGGTACCGCTTCGCTGGGGAATTAACACATTTCGCGCACCTCTTCTATGCTAGAGACATTTTCGTCAGGGTCAGATTGCTTCTTGTTCGCCACCTCTCGGAACTTGTCAAAAAACGCTTTCCTCGTTTCCTCATAGCCACTAGGTCCCTCGTTCTGGCCTCCAGCGGGTAGCCTGCGCCAACGAATACAAAGTTTACCGGTAGTAAGACTACGTATATATAGTTTTGCGTCCTATAGCAGTCAGATTTTGTTCCCCTCTAAGAAGTTTATAGTTTCCGTGCACAGCTTGATTAAGACCGACGTCTTCGTATCACACTGCTGTTGACCCT
>JAYJMJ010283338.1:0-11455 GCA_036873875.1 Laminaria ephemera
TTACTCCTTCGTCATCAAAACCACAACGCTGAAACCAAGACACTAAGGGGGGGGAGAGGGGAGAGGGAACATTACTACAGTGTACCAGGTATATGATGTACTGGTAATATATACCTCGTATATGTTTAATGTCTAAATATTTTTTGGTGTATAGAATACGTACATTTTTTATGAACCAACCTAAATGGTATGATACGTACCTGGTACGTTTTAAGGTGTACCAACATCTATACTTCAAATTTCAAATATATGAGACCTAAAGAGCAGACGAATAAATAGTTAAAGAACAAATGAATGTGATATGGAACGTTTTACTCTTTCGTCATCAAAACCACAACGCTGAAACCAAGACACTAAGGGGGGGGGAAAATGATCCGAAATCATTTTTGACTATGAGCTGAGAGCGCAGGATTCAGGAATCGAGCGCTGTGAGGGATCGAAAGGAATAAACATAATGTTAGATATATTTATATATTTACAAGCGGGCTTCGCCGGCGGCCTAGAGAGGGCCGCCAACGAAGCTAAGGCCCGCAGGCAACGAAAAATAATCACGTTTTAACGGCAAACGGCAGTCTCCGCTGCCAAGGGCCCGTTAGATCCCTGAAAAAATTCGCAAAATATGGCGAGACTCACCAGGCGAGTCGTACATGCTCTTTGTTTTATTTGAACCATAATCACGGACAGCTAGCAGTCAGCATGCGAAGGGGGGGGTAGGGGGGGGTACGGGAGGAGAGATGATACAGATACACCATAACCACTGAGTGAGCCACTGAACACAAGCAGTCAGCGCTGACTGCTACTGTAGCTCACACTCAATGGTCATTGTGTGTCTTTAACAAAAACCAGTCAGTCAGCCTGACAGGCCCTATTGATGTGCTACTTGGTATGATGCACCATACCCACTGAGCGAGAAGTCAGAGGGCTGACTGTGACCAAACTCCTGTAATTGTAATAATACATAAAATGGTGTAAGAGAAAGGTACACCATCCCCACCGAGAGCTCTCATTCAGAAGAAACGGCGAACAAAGAAAGGGTGTGTGTGCTGATGGGAATATAGATTTAGATGTAAAACTTCATGCCGCTTTGAATCGAAAATGAGAAGAGAGGGGGGAGCGGGTGAGAGACTCACACCATACATACATAGCTCGGGGATTCGACCTGAAACATTAATGTTGATTACGAAACGACGAACCAAAGGTGTGGTAATGGCAATGACACCTGTGACTACGGCTTGTCCAGAAGCTGGAAAGCAAAAACGAGATTTAAAAAAAAAAAAAGTACAGAAGGCAGGTAGAGTTCATACATTACTATTATTATTGTTTCATACCATGTTACATAGGTTTCCATATTTTACATAAAAAAACAGCAGAACCGCATCTGCCTCACTCATAATCTTGTGTGCTGGCTCGGATATGTTGCACCCTCGTATTCATTGCGGTTGGTATTGCATGGCCAAATCACCTTGCTGTACTTGCAATGTGTATTTCTGTATTGTACATACAGTAGGTTGTGACCACAGAGCTAGTCTCTCCAGGACACATCGGCACGGACACTGGTTTTGCTGGATGTAGATGAGTGGAAAGATCAGTTTTAATGTGAAGAACACACACACTCACGCATGTTTTTACTACACGATACGCACACACGTACAATGCGTAGCTAAGGCCCGCAGGCAACGAAATATAACTGCAAACGGCAGTACGTTGTTAAAACCACAACGTCACGCCATGTCACACATGGCGTCCCCGATGGTCTAGTGGGTTAACCGCGTAACCACTAAGGTCAATGTCGCGGGTTCAAGCCCCCCCGAGTGCATACTCGTACTCGTAGGGACTTCTTCTTGTGGTAAAAATTGACTTGCGGAAAGCGCGAGAGCGTGAGTTTGAAATTTCGATGAAAATCGACGACCGTTGGGAATGCTGAACCCTCTGCGCGAAAAAGTTGAAGGCACGTACCGGGGGGGAGAAGGGACGACACCTGTGACCACGGCTTGTCCAGAAGCTGGTAAGTAGAAATGAGATTAAAATAAAACAAAGTACGGAAGGCAGGTAGCGTTCATACATATATGGATAGGTTTCCTTTATTTTACAAAAAATACACAGAATATCATCTGCCTCACTCATATTATGGTGTACTGGCATGCATATGTTCCGCCCTCGTATTCGTTGCGGTTGGCATTGCATGGCCAAATCACCCTGCTGTACTTGCAATGTGTATTTACGTCTTCTTGTAGTTTGTGACCACAGAGCTAGTAGTCTCTCCAGGAGGCAACACCTGTGACCACGGCTTGTCCAGAAGCTGGTAAGTAGAAATGTCATTAAAATAAAAAAAAGTACAGGAGGCAGGTAGCGTTCATACATTCAGATAGGTTTCCTTTATTTTACAAAAGAAACACAGAACATCATCTGCCTCACTCATATTCTGGTGTACTGGCATGCATATGTTCCGCCCTCGTATTCATCGCGGTTGGCATTGCATGGCCAAATCACCTTGCTGTACGTGCAATGTGTATTTCCGTCTTGCAGTTTGTGACCACAGAGCTAGTAGTCTCTCCAGGAGGCATCGCCACGGAAACCTGTTGTGCTGGATGTAGATGGGTGGAAAGATCAGTTTTAATGTGAAGAGCACACACACACTCATAAGATTTTTTACTACACGGTACGAACGCACGTATAATCCGTAGCTAAGGCCCACAGGCAACGAAAATTAACTGCAAACGGCGCTTTACGTTTTTAAGTCCACACCGTCACGCCATGTGACGCAAAATATACTAAAACCTCACCCCCGAGAAACGAAAGTGGGGACTTTTTCATGGGCAAAAAATATTGACTTGCAGAAAGCGCGAGAGCGTGAGTTTGCAATTTTGATGAATATCGACGAGCGTTGGGAATGCTGAACCCTCTGCGCGATACAAATGAAGGAACTTACCGGGTGGGAGAAGTGACGACACCTCTGATTAAGGCTTGTCCAGAAGCTGGAAGGTAAAAATGCGATTATAAAAAAGAAAAAAGTACAGAAGGCAGGTGGAGTTTATACATAGATTTTCAGTTTTTTACATGGAAAACCACAGAAAATCAGTTGCCTCATAAATATTTTTACCACGGTGTACGAACGCACGTATCATGCGTAACAAAGGCCTGCAGGCAACGAAATCTCACTGCAAACGGCTTTACGTTATTAAGATCACAACGGTGAAACCAAGACACTAAGGGGATAAAGTGATCCAAAATAAATTTTGACTATGATGAGCTGAGAGCGCAGGATTCAGGAATGGAGCGCTGTGAGGGATCGGAAGGAATAAACATTATGTTAATAATATTTATAGTTGTGTAGGAAACATGTACTTCGAAGTACTAGTAGTAATTGCATTGAATCCGTCGAAATCACAATCCATAGCCATTCCAACCAACAAAAAACCAGCGAAAAGCTAGCGTGTTATTTTTTCCACCATTTTTTTAATGTCTCACCTATGTTTTTCGTTGGTTGGTCGTCCTTGGGCTATGAAATTCGTCTGTTTCAATATTATTTGGCATTGTTTTCAACCCAATAGTTTGGAAATCACAAACACCCTGTTAGAGTTCCACATAGGAACGATAATCGGTTCCTGTCCGACTAGGACCTAAAAACCCTGCATCCGATAAACATTTTGATATTTATCGGATCGTGGGGGGGGGGGGGGCATCTGAGGAACCGCCTGGTATTGTCATTAGAATACCATTTGCTCTCAAAGAGGTGAAAACAAAAATTCAACTTCAAGTACTACTTGTGTTTGGTATGCACGGATGGGAAAATATATTTCTTTCATCAAAGTTGTCTCGAGAATAATGGTGGACAGGTGCAGTTGGCGGGGTTTGAGCTCTCGGCTTCAGGTTCGATAAACAACCCTTACTTTTTTCAAATATTTATCTATGTCGAGCCTGATCAAGCTTATATTTTTAGTGTTGGACTTGTGTATTACAACGGAAAAATATCCTGCAATGCAAGGCGTCGCCGGCCCTCTACGCCTTATCACACTGATCCGTGAAGTACATACATGGAGTATAGCAGATAAGCTCGTCTCTTTGGTGGAGCCCCAGTTCAGGTATCATTCAACAATTGACTCTCTCCAGCCAGAGAGTACCCGGAACTGATTCGACCCAGACCCCCTGAACCCTGCAAACGTTCCCCGAGGTCGATCTCCCCAACAGAAGGGGCGAGAGAGAAGTATCCTGCTGGCTTGATATGTTACGTAAATCTTTACCTCTACGTTGTCTACATCACATGCCAGGTATAACAGAGTACGAATTAGGTTGATACGATTAATAAGTCGACACAGGTCTTTGGAGAAAGGATCGGCGTCGGTTTTGTACGGAATTCCAGGTACCAGGCACATATTGAAAGGTTCGTGTTTGACTATCCCACATTGACGGTTACGTGTCGTTTCGGATTATTGGCATATCCTTAGGTATTTGAATGTTGACTTCTGTGGTTGCATGCGGCAATGATGACACATCATCGGAGCACTCTCCATCTTACCTCCCTGCTGTGAGACTAATGTTATGAGCCCCAAATGTCAATCTCGACTCATAGTCACGAGCTAACGAACACTCTAGAGTGTGGTACCGACCTAGTCCATGGCTGATGCAGTGGAAGATCTTGGGGCCAAGGTGTTGGAGCTGGGTCTCGATATCCAAGAGATGCAAAAAGCAGATGGTGACGAAGAAGAGCGTCAGAAATCAGCACACGCAGAGTTGATAGATGCCAGGTGTGATGGATATTTTTTATTGCTCACGCGTACATACGGGAGCGAGGCGAGGTGGGAGTCCGGCACGGAGCAGTAGTTGCTACCTACCGAAGTTGCACCAGAGGGGTCTGCTGCAACGCCCTTGTCAGAACGCTCCGATGGTGGCAGTGGGGGCCGATAGGGTGAACGTGGTCCTGCGAAAGCTGAACCAGGAGGGGCTCAGTTTGCTGGAGAGGACTAGAGGGGGGCATTGCCCCGCACGGTGAATCCTCCCTCACACCCGGTCGTGGTGGTCTGGGTAGGACGCGTGCTGCGATAGAGGTAGCATTTGTTGGATTTTTATTCTGAATGACGGCGCTCCTTAGCCTAACATCGTCGGAATATCGGTCATATTCTTCAATGTGAATTATGAATATTCCTAAGCCATGGGGTTTGTTCATCGCGTGCACTTTCGGTTTAATCAAAATCGGTTTGCGGGTGAGGTTAGAGCTCCTCAAGTGATGAGCTTCAGAAAAAAACTTTAGCACCTCGATCATAGCACGTGTCGCAGGAGGACTTTTTGACATGTTTTTGGGACCGTTTTTGATGACGATTAGTACGTAGAGGTTGGGGGTCGGGGCCAATGGGAACGACAAAGAGTCTCTCATGGCCCAGGCAGCATCGGAGGCAGCTGATGTAGGTGTTTCTGTCTCAAGCTTATAGTCTAATGTTGATATGACTAGATTCTACGAGTATATCGTGGACTGGTATGATACGAAAACTTACAGCTGAACAACGCGGACATTAGTGTGGATGATCGCACCCTGTAGCCGTGCTTTGTCTCTACCCTGCCTGTTGTCGAGTAGTTTTTATGGGATAAAAGACTTGTGCATAACGTAGAACAACGAGGAAATGAGTGTGGACGATAACACTCTGTACTCTTAAGTATGCTTTGTCTATGCCCGCCTGCTGATGAGTAGTTACTCGAGATTTGGGGCAGGTTTGCTATCGAAACAGTATAGGCAGACCGAGGCATTTTCGGGATCGGTTTGGAAGAGAAAAGGACGGGCGAAATCGCAGCAAGAACGGTGGAGCAGGCAAAACGCTTGATATGGTGTCATGTTAGCGCTGCAAGGCTACAGGTCACTGTAATGACGCCGGCACCACATAGATCTGCGACAGGTGCGTCGGCAGGGGACACCACAGCAGCGTGTGCGCAACGCCGGTAGAAAAGGAAGCAGGATCACCACAGTGCTTGCAGCGGTGGAGGTTCCTGGATCCGAAGGCGATGACGTTGAGATTTCATCGTTTTCAAAGGAGACTGAATCCTGTGGTGGTGTAGGCTAACCGCGGGCACACGCGAAGTTCGTAGTGGCGGGGGGGGGGCACGACATATAATTATCATTCGTGTTCCACTTCAAGGGGTCGGCTGTGGCTGGAGCAGACGTGGAAGTATATGTCTGCACATTTCGCGAAAAGTCTCGTGGCCGTCGGCAGGCCGTGGGCACCGGGCCGTCCGTGTGGAACAGCAAGGGAAAGTCGCACTGCACAGCTGAAATCACTCTGCTGCGGAGGGATACGCGGTGAAGATAGCCGACGTGGGGTATCGTGAGCTGTCCGCAGCAGAATAAAAAATGAGGGGAAACGTCAGCATGGCAACAAGTCGCGGAGCATTGCCGCGTGCACTCCAGGGTAGAAGGAGCAACAGCGGCAGCGGGAGATCGTGGAGGGAACAGACACGAGTATATCGCCTGCTGGAACATTGATTCCGGTAACTATTTTGCGGGGCGGGGAGATTCGTCTGAACTCTTCTTTTTTGTAGGTGTAGTAGAGACGATGTTTTTTTTTGTATTTTTCTTGCGAGGGAAAACTGCCGTTCGGTCAAAAATGATGGAAAATGTATACGAAGTATTGATTGTACTATTTTGCAGTATATCGTTCGCGACGGGGGCTAGAATTTATGGATGATGTGATCGTTCGTAGCTACTGGTTTAGGATAGTTTTAGCGCCAGTTCAATTGTATCATGCGATAAAGTATTTATGCTATCTCGCTTTACCGTCGCGGTCTGTGTATCTATGGCGGGAGTAGGGGACAAAAAGAAACTTTAGTCCGGGGGGGTGGGCTTCCTCACATCTCTGGCATTTATGCTTTTAGCGTTAGATTCTATTTTAAGGCGCGGCTACTGTAATTTCTTTCGCGAGTACAATACCTTTGTATGGGGGAGATTTGTGACAGATGTTTGCTCGTTGGGACGGGTTTCCTCTCACCACCGTCGTTCATTTAGGTAATTGAGTTGTGTTCTATTTTCTTGGTTCGTCACCGTAATGTGAAGAGTCGGGAGGGCGTTTGTGTTTGACTATTCAACATTGACGATTGCGTGTCATTTCAAGCTATTGGCATATCCATAGGTATTTGAACGTTGACTTCTGTGGTTGTATGCGGCGGTGATGACGCATCATGGGAGCACTCTCCATCTGACCTCCCGGCGGAGAGACTAATGCTTTAAACCTGAAACATCTATCTCGACTCACAGTCACGAGCTACCGAACATGACATACTGTATAACGAGCTAACAAGTACACATATATTACACATATATTTCACATATATTTCACATCTATATGGTGTTCCCTCTGTCGATATGTTAAAGGGCGACATCGGTTTCCAGAATGTACGGGCAGCTTCAAATTGTGGTACGTTGGAGAAGACGCATGCGTACTATGGGATCCCGAGATTTGATGTCGCTCCACATGGTCCGGGGGGTTGCGGGGTCGCTGGAAAAAAACGATGAGGTAGGGGATTGATAGCCAGCGTCCCCCGTCCGCAGGAAAAAGCGAGGTTTGTCACAATACTCACGGTAAGGACATACAGCTGAGCTATTTTAACCCCGTACAAACCAACAGAAAAACATCGTTCATAGCTATTATTTAGGACTATTTGTTTGTTACCCTCCGACGATTTGGAAGAGCAAGTGAATGTGCCTTCTTCGAGCAGAATGTAGAGTTTCTCAGGCAACGATATCCCCCCCCGGTTTTCTTCGAAAACCCGGGCTCAAGATCCGCCTAACGCTGGGAAAGTAGAAGACAGCACTTCCCCTGTGAACAAAGCCTCTTTCACCCCTTCACCTAGCCGGACGTACTCTGCCTCGGTTGTGGGCATTGTCGCACACCTCTAAATGGAACTTCCCCAATTGACGGCGGCACAACTGACGGTAACTACCGTCTCCGAAACCGAATGCCTGTCGCTAGACTCGTCAGCGTAATCGGCATTACTATATTCAGCCAACTCCAATCTCGAACCCTTCATAAACGAGATTTCTAAACTCCTGGTGCCGTGAAGGTATGCCATATTCTACATGACTTCTTCTAGTTCCTGTCGGTAGGATTGTGTGAGTGGCGCACCACAGCACGCACATACTCGAGATGTCCGGCCTCGACATGGTCAACAGCCACATCAAACTGCCTACGGCATCCCTGTACGGCCAGTCACCTCTCGTCTCGCCCTCCTCTCTCAAGCCTAGTTCTACACCAGAGCTCGCGGGAATGTCAGACGACGAGATCCTGCGAAACCCATACTTAACATATTGTCATTGACAACTTTCTGGGTAATTGCCAACGCTTCCAGTTCCCAGCCGTGTTTCAAGGTGCAACCTGTGTACCAAGTGAGTTCTCCAAGGCTAAACGTGGGGAATATCGTAACTAACACATCATGAAAATCTCTGCATGTCTCATCTGGGCCTGCAATCACGATGTCAGCTACATGAACGATCATTACCAATTCTACCTCGCACTTGCAGGCCATAATCACTGAAAAAACGCTCGGACCAGTCCTACACTCTGTTCCATGCCGTACTCTACTTCGGTCCCTGCCAGTAGTCCGGCCTACTGCCGTCCGCTCAGCGTTTGGCCATGCAATCATAGGTTGAAGCAAACGATCGTTCCCGATATGTCACCATACCCACCGGGTGGTTTCATATAGATTTAATGGTCAAGGTTTGCGCGAGGCAAATGCTTGAGCTATGTGAAAATGGAATATCTTCAGATTGTTTTGGTCCGCAACAGCTGCCAGAATTTCACTTACGCTGACGAGGGAGTTGGTGCGAACGTGCAGAAATAGTCAACACAGTCTTGCTGGTAAAACAGTAGGTCGGCCTTTCACTCTTCACCATCCAGGCATTGTTGTCCGTCGTGTAGATTAACACACGCGTTGGTCCTGTAGGTTTCCGTCTCTGTGGCGGTGTTGCTGCGTCACATGTTCCGGTCGTGTTGTAGCGTTCACCTTCAATTTGTATGGCCTCGTACCACGCCGCTCTAGACTTCGATTGTTTTACAACCGTTACAGATCGCGGGAGTGGTTCTACGTCAGTCGGAAAATCAACCGGCATGTACACGCTGAACCCCCCCTTGGGTTTCTCAGGTCCTCAAGCAATCCTGGTCATTGCGTTCTCCACGGTCACGGGTGTACTTTTCAGCAGACTCTGAGACATAGAGTTCTCGAAGTATTCTACAAGCATAGCTGCCTTTACGTCGGGGTTAGGATGCCATCGGTGTTCAGCAGGCTGATCACTTGCTAGGCGTTCGCTCTGGCCCCAGGACGTTCCGTGTGTCGTCGCTTAAGTCTGTTCCCAGTAATTGCTAAGCTTGTACGCCGCCCTCCCCGACAAGGCCGCGGGGGACTTCCCATCGTCCCTTTCGTCGATATCGTGGGTGCGTTGTAGTCGCCATCGGCCACCCTGGTGGAGCGGAGGCGGCTTCCACGGCGCCCCTTTCAGAATAATCGACCGTTCATATTTGACCCATCGCTGGTATCGCGGGCGGCAGCTGCCTCTTGCCTGCGCTCACGAAAAAGCGCGTTCACAACGAATCTGCACGTCACGTCGGGGTGGTGCAGATGAGCAAGATCGACTTCCAGCTCATCCATCACCCCCTATCATCTTGATCGAAGGTGTTCTGGTCTTTTGCGACGGACCCCCTCTTTTCCATAGACAAAGAGTCATTTGTCTGTGCAGTGCTGCTCGCGTGTGCACGGTCTGACTGACAATTTTGCGACGACCCCTCACCATAGAGCACCCCGCACACTACTGCAGTTCCCCCTTGAAGACGATCCCGTGCTTCTTCGCAGTCTCGGGGAGTCAAAACTCGTGGAAGTGTCCAGAAGCGCAGTGGAAGTCGTTCATTTAAACCGAAGCCTTGTTGGGCGGTACCCCGGGACGAGTACAGCACAGAAATGTCTCCTACTACTGCTGTCGACCTTGCGGACGAAAAGGCAGAACAGTGTCTTACTCAACGGACGTATGATCGAGAGCGATGGCTTGAGTATAGCGATACCCCCGTGGAGTACCCTTGGAAAACGCGTCCGTTCTTGATGGGAGTGGGCAGAGAACAAACATGATAGCGGAGATCTGGCACGTGCGAAACGTCTGTCAGCCACACTCGTTTCCTGACCAAGCGACACAATTGATATCAGTGTACCCTTCAATATAACGAGTTGTGCCGTCGGCGACGCGCCATTTCTAACGACCTTCTGTGTAGTTCGTCATGCGGTCCGCGGAGGGCGTCATGTGAGTAAACACCCCACTGTCGTGGATCCAGGCCTCGCCTCTTACCTGCCAGGCCAACTTCCACCCCCCCGTCCAGCTTATGAGATCCCAACATTCGTCTGTCTCCTCGTCCTGCAAAGCTGAAGCCCACACCGTACACTTGTCATCGTCGTCGACCCTCGCTCCAACCTTTGACCAAAGATACAGAGGGGGAGTCCCGTGTACGGCCTTGGTTTGCGGCGGGTCATAGCCACTCGCGCGAATGGCCACCCTACTACGTTGCAGTCTTACTCGCTTGTGCTTGGCACCTTCGGGATACGTACCGACACGGAAGGGTTTGCCACGCTGCGCCAACAAACACTTTGTAATTTTATTTTTGAGCGAGGTACAGAGCGACTCGGCGGGTTGGTTTGAACTCCAGAGTGAAAATGAGAGTACCCCTCCCTAGCGAAGGTTTTATCCTTGATCGTTACCACCATCACATCCTATTGCCGTGCCGTGGAAGAGGCGTCAGTGGCGTGCCCCATCCCTTTGCATCGGTTGCATACATTATCTGTGCAGTCGGTGAACCTATTGACCTTCATTCCGCACCTGAATCACCCCATTGCGGGGAAAGTACTTTGCCGCCTTAGCCACTACTGCCGTCGACACCGGCAGCCGTGGTCAACCTACCACCGTCGATGGTGGTGCCTCTTCCGCCTCATCTGTGAGCTCGCCGTCGTCCGCCTCTTCTTTTCCCGCGGCCGCCACCTCTCCTGCGGCCGCCACCGGAAGCGCCGCCGGCGTACATTGCGTCGCTTACGGTTCGACAAGTTTGCTATACCAGACCTTGTTAGCCACTAGTGGGAATGACAGTCCCACGTCCGGGTGGACGGACGGCCCCACGGCCGGTTATTATTCTATACTGCCGTTGTATTAGAAGATAGAGCGCGCGAGAGAGTGTGGGGCTTGAAGCCGAGTTTTTCAATCTTCAGAATTGGTCAAAAACGTATGAGAAGGTTAATGGAAATTCTCTAGAAGACGTGAAACCGTCATTTGGAACTTGCGGGCAGCTCAACCCAAACTAGCGGACCCCAACCCAACCGAACCGAAGCCAACGCATCCCAACCAATTCCCACCCACCCACCCACACCGCAACCCACCCACCCCTCCACCCACCCACCTACCCATCCACCCACCCACCCACCCACCCACCCACTCACTCACCCACCC